>NW_025567288.1:0-7500 GCF_020424385.1 Procambarus clarkii | reverse complement strand
AGATGCTCAAGAATTGCTTGTGTAACTGGTGGTTGCTCAAGCAGTTGATTGCAACTCCCCCCCCCCCCCTCCCCCCCACCACCACCGCTCGCTGCATGGGTGACTGCAATCAAATCAAATTATGTTTAACTTGCTCACCGCAAATGTAACTTGTTTGGCTTACAGACTCTTGAAGCTCAGTTCTTAACCCCCGTTATTGATATATATATATATATAATAATATAAATTTATATATGATATAAACTTTGTAACTAGTTTATCAAAAATGTAACTAATGCAAATTTTTTATTTTTTAGTTCAATATTGAGCCAATTATGTAGTTACGTAACCTTCCCCACTGCCGTCCTCTGGATGGGTATGGGGTGCATAATAGGTGTAAACTCGACTAATTAAACTAGCTAAACTAACTAACTAATTAAACTTAAGAAATTGTACACACACTTGAGAGCTAATTAGAGAGATATGTACAGGGTAGAGCCTGGCCTCAGGCCGGGCTCCGGGGCAGTAGAAGAACTCTTGAAACCCTCTCCAGGTAAGATCCAGGTAAAGGCTCAGGGTGGAGGAGACCAAATGAACGAATAACAACTATGAATGAGATGTGTCTCGTCACTCGTCTCTCACACCAGCGTCAACACCTGGAGCAGAATATTGACCAAGAGAATATTGACCAAAAAGAATATTGACCAAAAAGAATATTGACCAAAAAGAATATTGACCAAGAGAATATTGACCAAGAGAATATTGACCAAAAGAATATCGACCAAGAGAATATCGACCAAGAGAATATTGACCAAAAAGAATATTGACCAAAAAGAATATTGACCAAAAAGAATATTGACCAAGAGAATATTGACCAAGAGAATATTGACCAAAAAGAATATTGACCAAAGAGAATATTGACCAAGAGAATATTGACCAAGAGAATATTGACCAAGAGAATATTGACCAAAAGATCAATATTGACCAACCCGGGGTCACCACCTAGGTGGCGTGTACCAACCTGGTCATGACTAAACATAACAAATCTACACAGTAAAATAACAACGTACTGGAGTGAACGATATGGAAGAAAATGCAGAATAGAACCAGTGAAGAACAGAGGTGTCATAGGCACAATCAGAGAACACTGTATAAACATCAGAGTTTCCCGGTTGTTCAACGTCCTCCCAGCGAGCATAAGAAATATTGCCGGAACAACCGTGGACATCTTCAAGAGGAAACTAGGTTGTTTCCTCCAAGGAGTGCCGGACCAACCGGGCTGTGGTGGGTATGTGGGCCTGCGGGCCGCTCCAAGCAACAGCCTGGTGGACCAAACTCTCACAAGTCGTGCCTGGTCTCGGGCCGGGCTTGGGGAGGTTATCTTGAGGTTATCTTGAGATGATTTCGGGGCTTTTTAGTGTCCCCGCGGCCCGGTCCTTGACCAGGCCTCCACCCCCAGGAAGCAGCCCGTGACAGCTGACTAACACCCAGGTACCTATTTTACTGCTAGGTAACAGGGGCATAGGGTGAAAGAAACTCTGCCCAATGTTTCTCGCCGGCGCCTGGGATCGAACCCAGGACCACAGGATCACAAGTCCAGCGGGCTGTCCGCTCGGCCGACCGGCTCCTCCTGGTCAATATTCTTTTTGGTCAATATTCTCTTGGTCGATATTCTCTTGGTCAATATTCTTTTTGGTCAATATTCTCTTGGTCAATATTCTCTTGGTCAATATTCTTTTTGGTCAATATTCTTTTTGGTCAATATTCTTTTTGGTCAATATTCTCTTGGTCAATATTCTGCTCCAGGTGTTGAGCAGGGGGAGTAGAAGAACTCCCAGAACCTCATCAACCAGGTATCAACCAGGTATCAACCAGTAATGAGCAAGAACCTAGGACCAGATTCACGAAGCCGTTACGCAAGCACTTACGAACGTGTACATCTTTCCTCAATCTTTGACGGCTTTGGTTACATTTATTAAACAGTTTACAAGCATAAAAACTTGCCAATCAACTGTTGTTATTGTTATAAACAGCCTCCTGGTGCTTCGGAGCTCATTAACTGTTTAATAATTGTAAACAAAGCCGCCAAAGATTGAGAAAAGATGTACAGATTCATAAGTGCTTGCGTGACTGCTTCGTGAATCTGGCCCCCCGGCCAAGACCACTGATAACAGAAACATTATAAGAAAGCAGTAATGAGCAAGAACCTGATGTTGATGGCTGTGGTGGAGACCAAAACCAATGAGGCGATCTAGAAAAGCACAATTTTCACAGGGATCCAGGACGCAGAGAGAGAGAGAGAGAGAGAGAGAGAGAGAGAGAGAGAGAGAGAGAGAGAGAGAGAGAGAGAGAGAGAGGCATTAAACAGAGGCATGGACGAAGAATTTAACAGAAGAGGAGAGGCAACAGATACACCAACGGCATATCTAAGACAGTCACAACAGATGGAGACATCATTGTAACTAACAATATTGCTCTCCCCCCCCCACCCCTACCTATCAAGCAACAGGGACAACAGGACGAGAGGAATGCAACATTGATGTACATTGATGTTCACTAAAAAGCCTCAACCTGTTTTTGAACCCCCCCCCAAAAAAAAAAACATCAAATCCCATTTATGGAGATTTCAACTTGACTTGAGAATGGTCCAGGACGGACCGAAACGTCGTCGTCGTCGTCGTCCCTTCACCTTCTAGTGTGTGTGGTCTGGTCAACATACTTCAGCCCCGTTATTGTGACTCATCCTCTGCATCAAATCCCATTGTTGTGATTGGGCAACCATATGGAGTTTGACCCATATGATGTAAGTGAATAAGGATGAGAAGACATGGGAGGAATGAAAACAAAAATACGAACCAATAGGAAAGGGGAATTAGACGAGGATAAGGGAGATGCAAGAGACAGAGGCTGAGAATCTCTCTGATTCCCTCACCTCTTTATCTCTCACTTGAAGATAAAGAGGTGAGGGAAGCTTAACTTGCCCCGCTTCAACAGACAATATTGGAAGGAAAATACAGCAAAAAACAGGATGTAAGGGAATGTATACAGAGAAAGAGACGAGAGTTGGCGGGCATGTGGGCATGACGTGGGGGGGGGGCGTGTGGGCATGGCGTGGGCATGGCGTGAGTGGCGTGTGGGCATGGCGTGAGTGGCGTGTGGGCATGGCGTGGGGGGGGGGGTGTGGGCATGGCGTGGACATGGCGTGAGTGGCGTGTGGACATGGCGTGGGCATGGCGTGAGTGGCGTGTGGGCATGGCGTGGGGGGGGCGTGTGGGCATGGCGTGGGGGGGGCGTGTGGGCATGGCGTGTGTGGGCATGGCGTGGGGGGGGTGCATGGCGTGGGGGTGGGGGGGGGCGTGTGGGCATGGCGTGGGCATGACGTGGGTGGCGTGTGGGCATAGCGTGAGTGGCGTGTGCTGGCATGCCCACTTTATTATGCCCTTCAAGAACACCCCATGTTTTGCTTCGGTCAATGGTTGGTGTCAGTTTTTCTGCTTGCATGGTAATGTGCTGTTGCTTCTGCTGCTGCTGCTGCTACTGGTGCTGCTGCTACTGGTGCTGCTGCTGCTGCTGCTGCTACTGGGGCTGCTGCTGCTACTGCTACTGGTGGTGGTGCTGCTGCTGCTACTGCTACTGGTGGTGGTGCTGCTGCTGCAGCCCCGAGTTTCACCCCCACACTCGGGGCTGGAGAAGATACTGAGACAAAATGACAGGTTGGATAACAAGAACCTTTCACACTAGAGATGCTATACCGATGATGATACTCTTCAAGACGCTAGTGCTCTCTAGAGTGGAGTACTGCTGCACAATGACAGCCCCTTTCAAAGCTGGAGAAATTGCTGACCTGGAGAGCGTGCAGAGATCCTTTACTGCTAGAATCCACTCAGTAAAACATCTAAATTACTGGGACCGACTAAAGAGCCTAAATCTGTACTCCCTTGAGCGCAGGCGGGAGAGATACATAATAATTTACACGTGGAAAATAGTAGAGGGGCTGGTCCCAAACCTGCACACAGAAATAACATCACATGAGACCAGAAGACATGGCAGGATGTGCAGAATACCCCCGTTGAAGAGCAGAGGTGCAACAGGTACTCTGAGAGAGAACTCTATCAACATCAGAGGCCCGAGACTGTTCAACACGCTTCCACTACACATAAGGGACATAACTGGCCGACCCCTCACAGTGTTCAAGAGAGAACTATCAACATCAGAGGCCCGAGACTGTTCAACACGCTTCCACTACACATAAGGGACATAACTGGCCGACCCCTCACAGTGTTCAAGAGAGAACTATCAACATCAGAGGCCCGAGACTGTTCAACACGCTTCCACTACACATAAGGGACATAACTGGCCGACCCCTCACAGTGTTCAAGAGAGAACTATCAACATCAGAGGCCCGAGACTGTTCAACACGCTTCCACTACACATAAGGGACATAACTGGCCGACCCCTCACAGTGTTCAAGAGAGAACTATCAACATCAGAGGCCCGAGACTGTTCAACACGCTTCCACTACACATAAGGGACATAACTGGCCGACCCCTCACAGTGTTCAAGAGAGAACTATCAACATCAGAGGCCCGAGACTGTTCAACACGCTTCCACTACACATAAGGGACATAACTGGCCGACCCCTCACAGTGTTCAAGAGAGAACTATCAACATCAGAGGCCCGAGACTGTTCAACACGCTTCCACTACACATAAGGGACATAACTGGCCGACCCCTCACAGTGTTCAAGAGAGAACTATCAACATCCGAGGCCCGAGACTGTTCAACACGCTTCCACTACACATAAGGGACATAACTGGCCGACCCCTCACAGTGTTCAAGAGAGAACTACTTCCACTACACATAAGGGACATAACTGGCCGACCCCTCACAGTGTTCAAGAGAGAACTGGATAAACACCTCCAAAGGATACCTGATCAACCAGGCTGTGACTCATACGTCAGGCTGCGAGCAGCCGCGTCCAACAGCCTGGTTGATCAGTCCAGCAACCAGGAGGCCTGGTCGACGACCGGGCCGCGGGGACGCTAAGCCCCGGAAGCACCTCAAGGTATGTTAGACAGCTGATACAGGCTGCTTCCTGGGGGGTGGAGGCCTGGTCGAGGACCGGACCGCGGGGAAGCTAAGCCCCGAAATCATGTCAAGAATAACCTCAAGATAAGAGGAGGGCCTGTGAGGAGGGGGGATGCGAACCCGCGACCAAGGCATTGCCAGGTCGCATACTCACACCTCTATACCATTATTATTATTATTATTGTTATTTAGACAGGTGTGGCAGAGACAGGTGTGTCCCAACAGGTGTGTCAAGTTCATCATACTAAAGCCAACATGCTGCCCAACCAGTTCCAATAGGAGTTCGTATTAAGAGGGTTGCGGCGAGAATATCTTTTATATAACAAGTTCACAATAAGGGGGTTATGGTTTGTTTTAATGGGGGGGGGGCGTTGTTTCATAGGTCCGTAAGGCAAGTTCGTATTAAGGGGGTTGCGGCGTGAATCTATGTCTGTAATAGAGGATTTAGGCGTGTTTTGTTTGTTTTGTTTGGTTATTACAGGTAAGAATAAAGCCAGACGCTAAGGGCCAGTCTCATCCAACCTTGCAGGGTGACGGACAAGTGGTGGGGGCCGATCATAGGCGGGTCACCTTCGCCTATTTTAAATAACAGCGATGGTCTACAACGCAAGTTCGTATTAAAGGCATTTTTGAAGTTAATAGTTTTCCGTTGTTACGATAATTTTGAGGAGGGAGGGAGGGTGTGTGTGGGGGTGGGGGAGAGGGGGGAAGGCAGACACAGGTGACCTTCTCGCTCTGGGGACAAGCCGCAGGAGTCAACAGGTGCTGCCATTTATACTCTCCAGGTGTTTAATTAATACGACTCATTGGTGTGGGGAAATACTGCCACATCTGCTTTTGTGGTCTCCGGGGTGGTGGGGGGGGGGTCTTGGGTCCCCCTCCCTGCTGGCTCTTTCACACACACACACACACACACACACACACACACACACACACACACACACACACACACACACACACACACACACACACACACACACACACACACACACACACACACACACACACACACCTGTTTCTGATATACGTAAATGATCTCCCAGAGGGTATAGACTCATTCCTCTCAATGTTTGCTGACGACGCCAAAATTATGAGACGGATTAAGACAGAGGAGGACTGCTTGAGGCTTCAAGAAGATCTCGACAAGCTGCAGGAATGGTCAAACAAATGGTTGTTAGAGTTTAACCCAAGCAAATGTAATGTAATGAAGATAGGTGTAGGGAGCAGGAGACCAGATACAAGGTATCATTTGGGAAATGAAATACTTCAAGAGACAGAGAGAGAGAGAGAAAGATCTGGGGGTTGATATCACGCCAGACCTGTTCCCTGAAGCTCATATCAAGAGGATAACATCAGCGGCATATGCCAGGTTGGCTAACATAAGAACGGCCTTTAGAAACTTGTGTAAGGAATCTTTCAGAACATTATATACCACATATGTCAGACCAATCCTGGAGTATGCGGCTCCAGCATGGAGTCCATATCTAGTCAAGCATAAGACTAAACTGGAAAAGGTTCAAAGGTTTGCCACCAGACTAGTACCCGAACTCAGAGGTATGAGCTACGAGGAGAAACTACGGGAACTAAACCTCACGTCACTGGAATTGATAGGGTAGATAATGACAAGCTATTTAACACAACGGGCACACGCACTAGGGGACACAGGTGGAAATTGAGTGCCCAAGTGAGCCATAGAGACGTTAGAAATAATTTTTTCAGCGTCAGAGGAGTAGACAAATGGAATGCATTAGAAAGTGATGTGGTGGAGGCTGACTCCATACACAGTTTCAAGTGTAGATATGATAGAGCCCAGTAGGCTCAGGAACCTGTACATTAGTTGATTGACGGTTGAGAGGCGGGACCAAAGAGCCAGAGCTCAACCCCCGCAAACACAACTAGGTAAGTAAGTACACACACACTGCCACCCCATCGTGGAGCCCCTATATAAAAAACACATAAGGAAGCTGGAAAAGATACAAAAGTTTGCAACGAGACTAGTCCCAGAGCTGCGAGGGATGAGGTACGAAGACAGACTGAAGGAACTAAACCTGACAACGCTAGAAAGGAGGAGGGAGAGTGGGGACATGATACAGACGTATAAAATACTTAGAGGGATTGACAAAGGTGGAAACAGATTAAATGTTTACAAAGAATAACAACAGAACAAGGGGGCACGGATGGAACCTTGAGACTCAGATGTGTCATAGAGATGTTATTAAGTTTTCCTTAAGCGTGTAATGAGTAAATGGAATGACCTAAAGGAGCAGGTTGTAGAGGTCAACTCCATTTATATAACTTTAAAAGCAGGCATGATAGGGTAACAGGTCAGGAGTCATTGTATTAGACATCCAACGGCTAGAAAAGCGGCGTCCAAGAGCTAGAGCTTGATCCTGCTGGCACAAATAGGTGAGCACACACACACACAACACACAA
>NW_025567287.1:0-28313 GCF_020424385.1 Procambarus clarkii | reverse complement strand
TATGTATTCACGTATCCATCTATCCATTCATCTATATCCATCTACCTATCCATCTATATATCAAACTATCTATTATCTATCCGGTCGTCAACCCCCAATGTCAATCCATTTTCCTATCCATCTTTCTAACCATTCATCTGACCCTCCATCTATCCATCTATTCATCTATCCATCTATCTGTCTTTCTCTACATCAAACTCACTATCGATCCATCCATCTACTTATACATTCACCTACTCATCTATCCATCCATCTATCATTCCATCACTCTATCCATTTATTTTTCATAATTCTATTCAGCTACCTATCCATTCATCTACTTATTTATCTATTCATCCATCTATCCACTTATCCATCCAACTATCCACGTCTATCCCCCTTCCCCACACACCTGAACGCTCACTCTTCCCTTCCTTCCCCCAACCCTGCCCATCTAGCCAGATCCATCCTTTCCCCTCCCACATCAACCTCTCACACACCCACTATCCTCCTTCCCCTACCTGTCCCTTTCCCCTCACCCCTCCCCTCTTCCTCTAGATCCATCCTTTCCCCTCCCACATCAACCTCTCACACACCCACTATCCCCCTTCCCCTACCTGTCCCTTTCCCCTCACCCCTCCCCTCTTCCTCCACCTGCTTAACCCCTCACCCTTTTCATAAAATATAATATTAAGGAGGAATAAAACAATTTGTTGAAGGATTCAGTTTTTTCTTAAGACGAAAAAGTCTACGGTTATCACCACCAATATTTCACAACCGCCATGAATTGAGTCTGTGAGACTTGGATGGGATCTCAGGGTTGTTGAATAATTAATAATAATTCCTAAATCATTTAACTGAGACCTACACCGACCAGCCTATGTCCGTCCCGTACCTCAGGCCGTAAATTGTCGTACTAGAAAGTTGGAAGCAGCTCGCGAAATAGACATATACTGTCCCGTTTTCTGTTTAGGGTCCTCTGGCAGGTTAGGATAAAGGCACTTTAGTACGACAGCTTAGGACGAGCTCAGGTATAGGGTGACTGTAGGCTTCCACGGGGAATATAGTAAGCACACCACATTATATAACTGGCTCACCGCACATATAAACTACATAGCTTAGAGACTGTACATGTGGTCGTTTTTGAAGTGACGACATGTAAGAGGCGACAAGATTATCAAGACTGTAACGAAATGAACTTTAGGGTTCAGTTCTCGAGCACATTGTGTCTCTGTAGCTTTTTCCGCAATCGTCCCACGGGATGGGTATGGGGTCCACTACCCCTCACGGGATGTGTATGGGGTCCACTACCCCTCACGGGATGGGTATGGGGTCCACTACCCCTCACGGGATGGGTATGGGGTCCACTACCCCTCACGGGATGGGTATGGGGTCCACTACCCCTCACGGGATGGGTATGGGGTCCACTACCCCTCACGGGATGGGTATGGGGTCCACTACCCCTCACGGGATGGGTATGGGGTCCACTACCCCTCACGGGATGGGTATGGGGTCCACTACCCCTCACGGGATGGGTATGGGTCCACTACCCCTCACGGGATGGGTATGGGGTCCACTACCCCTCACGGGATGGGTATGGGGTCCACTACCCCTCACGGGATGGGTATGGGGTCCACTACCCCTCACGGGATGGGTATGGGGTCCACTACCCCTCACGGGATGGGTATGGGGTCCACTACCCCTCACGGGATGGGTATGGGGTCCACTACCCCTCACGGGATGGGTATGGGGTCCACTACCCCTCACGGGATGGGTATGGGGTCCACTACCCCTCACGGGATGGGTATGGGGTCCACTACCCCTCACGGGATGGGTATGGGGTCCATTACCCCTCACGGGATGGGTATGGGGTTCATTACCCCTCACGGGATGGGTATGGGGTCCATTACCCCTCACGGGATGGGTATGGGGTTCATTACCCCCCACGAGATGGGCATGGGGTCCATTACCCCCCTCACAGGATGGGTATGGGGTCCACTACCACCCTCACCCCCACAGGGATGTTTATGGGGTCTACTACCCCCCCCCCCCCCCATTCACAGGATGGGTATGGGGTCCACTGCCACCCAGAGGATGGGTATGGGGTCCACCACCACCCACTGATCTCAGGTATAAGGACCCAGTTAAAGACACAGAACACTATATAAGGCACCCTTGGCCTCACCACCTCTTGGGTGGCCTCATCTTCACTAATCAACTAATCACAGAACACAATGAGTTTCTCTGAGGAAAGCGGCGATTGATGTACGAAGATCCAGAGTGGAGGTCGAAGGGCCACAGGCGATAGGTTGACGTGGGTTGAAGTGACAACGACAAGGAACAAACACTGTCCTTGCGAGAAGGTCCTTCGTCGCCGGACCGTCTTAGAGGGAAACATAAGGAGGAAGGAGTCTAACCTCTGTACATAGCAATTGGAAGGAATCTGATTATAGGATTAGAACTGAGACAGTTAGGCATCGTTAAGAAGCGGTGCCCAATCACCTGGACCGACGCTCTACTAAGCAGTGCTGGAAGACGCAGTTGACGGGTCAAATATTGGTGTCGTGAGGCAACTTGCAAGTGTTATATATTCACACAAGAGGAATGCAATCAGCTTGACAGTGTAATAGGATATTGCCTCGTTAATAAGTAGACTGGTGGTGGTGAGCGATGGAGACAGTGCCAGGACGTCTGCTGTGAGAGACAGACTGGCTCTGGCACTCCAGTATGTCTTCGGCTCAAAAGAAAAAAGAAAGAAAAATAAATAGAAAAAAAGAAAGAAAAAAAGAAAGAAAAAAGAAAGAAATGTTTTCCCCCAGCCAAGGAGGTAACGAAGGAGCCAAATCTTCCTTCAAGACAGCGACCAGTGCAGGTAGTCGAGGACCAGCCAGAGGCTTACGGCCCGCAAAGGAATTTTACATAACAAAGATAATAAAAACAATCGAATCTAAATGGAATGTATCAACCAATCCGCATCTAATCACTCAGGAACAGCGTGACAATCCACAGAGAAACTCGCCCAAGATTCGCCAAACAGATTGCCGGCTACATGAACCTTTTATCTTCAGAAACTGTCCATTCCTCTTCACTAAATACGTAAATAATTATCAAAACAAGGCGTCAAGCTTAGGAATTTGTTGCACCATTACAAAAAAAGGCGATTGAGTCTTTTGTTGAGCCAGAGTAGTGGTTAATGCTGCTGGTCTTTGTCTAGTATTCAGATCCAGGCCATTTTAATATGCATGTTTTTTGCGAGTGTTAATTAGTTGATGAGCGCTGTTTTTGTTAGTGTTAAATTAAAGCTAAAGTATCGTGAGCTTTACATTCTTTGTGCTGTTACTCAGAGCACAACGTGTGCTGAGATAATCAGCAAAGATAGTCAGTATAGATTATCAGCACAGACTTACCTCAGACACCTAGGGAGCCGGTCGGCCGAGCGGACAGCACGCGGGACTTGTGATCCTGTGGTCCTGGGTTCGATCCCAGGCGCCGGCGAGAAATAATGGGCAGAGTTTCTTTCACCCTATGCCCCTGTTACCTAGCAGTAAAATAGGTACCTGGGTGTTAGTCAGCTGTCACGGGCTGCTTCCTGGGGGTGGAGGCCTGGTCGAGGACCGGGCCGCGGGGACACTAAAAGCCCCGAAATCATCTCAAGATAACCTCAAGATAGGAGACACTCTACATAGATACTAATGACAGATACTAAGTATGGATATTAATCACAGATACTCAGTACAGATATTAATCACATATACTCAGCACAGATACTCAGCCTAGATACTCGTCACAGCCACTCAGCGCTGATACTCAGCCCTGATACTCAGCACAAAGCCTTACCTTTGTGAAAGAGAAAACATGCACTCCCTTGAACATTATATTGTAGAATGTCCCACATTGACTGACTTTCGCGCTCCTGGGCTGAGGTATGCATAACTCTGTAAATACTATATGAATACTGGAACACTTGATGATATAATGGACTTGTACCCAAGACTGACTAAGTAACACATCAGTTATACAATGTGAGGAAACTTTAATCTGAGCCATTAACCTGATTTAATGATCCTCCATAAGGAGTGAGCAGGATACGAACTCCATTTCTGGGAGGAATTCTACCTTTTGATTCTCCTCATACTCCAACACAACACCAACACACTGCTCACCCTGCACAATACACACCAAGGTAGCTCAATTGTGAGGAGTGGTTAGGAGGGACTTGCATGCAAACAACCTGATCACCCTGTAGCCTGTGTACTGAGCACATCTCACTGTAACCTGTGTATTGAGCACATCACAATGTAACCTTTGTATTGAGAACACCATACTGTAACTTGTGTACTGAGCACACCACACTGTAGCCTGTTTACTAAGCATACCGCACTGCAGCCTGTGTACACCACACTGTAACCTGTGTACTGAGCGCACCATACTGCAGCCTGTGTACTGAGCACACCACACTGCAGCCTGTGCACTGAGCACACCACACTGCAGCCTGTGTACTGAGCACACCACACTGCAGCCTGTGTACTCAGCACACCACACTGCAGCCTGTGTACTGAGCACACCACACTGCAGCTGTGTACTGAGCACACCACACTGTAACCTGTGTACTGAGCACACCACACTGTAACCTGGGTACACCACACTGCAGCCTATGTACTGAGCACACCACACTGTAACCTGTGTACTGAGCACACCACACTGTAACCTGTGTACTGAGCACACCACACTGTAACCTGGGTACACCACACTGCAGCCTGTGTACTGAGCACACCACACTGCAGCCTGTGTACTGAGCACACCACACTGCAGCCTGTGTACTGAGCACACCACACTGCAGCCTGTGTACTGAGCACCTCAAACTGCAGCCTGTGTACTGAGCACAGCACACTGCAGCCTGTGTACTGAGCACCCCACACTGCAGCCTGTGTACTGAGCATCCCACACTACAGCCTGTGTACTGAGCACCTCAAACTGCAGCCTGTGTACTGAGCACACCACACTGCAGCCTGTGTACTGAGCACACCACACTGTAGCCTGTGTACTGAGCACCCCACACTGCAACCTGTGTACTGAGCACAGCACACTGCAGCCTGTGTACTGAGCACCCCACACTGCAGCCTGTGTACTGAGCACCCCACACTGCAGCCTTTGTACTGAGCACCCCACACTGCAGCCTGTGTACTGAGCACCCCACACTGCAGCCTGTGTACTGAGCACCCCACACTGCAGCCTGTGTACTGAGCACACCACACTGTAGCCTGTGTACTGAGCACCCCATACTGCAGCCTGTGTACTGAGCACCCCACACTGCAGCCTGTGTACTGAGCACACCACACTGCAGCCTGTGTACTGAGCACACCACACTGTAGCCTGTGTACTGAGCACCCCACACTGTAGCCTGTGTACTGAGCACCCCATACTGCAGCCTGTGTACTGAGCACCCCACACTGCAGCCTGTGTACTGAGCACCCCATACTGCAGCCTGTGTACTGAGCACCCCATACTGCAGCCTGTGTACTGAGCACCCCACACTGCAGCCTGTGTACTGAGCACACCACACTGCAGCCTGTGTACTGAGCACACCACACTGTAGCCTGTGTACTGAGCACCCCACTCTGTAGCCTGTGTACTGAGCACCCCATACTGCAGCCTGTGTACTGAGCACCCCACACTGCAGCCTGTGTACTGAGCACCCCATACTGCAGCCTGTGTACTGAGCACCCCATACTGCAGCCTGTGTACTGAGCACCCCACACTGCAGCCTGTGTACTGAGCACCCCACACTGCAGCCTGTGTACTGAGCACCCCATACTGCAGCCTGTGTACTGAGCACCCCATACTGCAGCCTGTGTACTGAGCACCCCACACTGCAGCCTGTGTACTGAGCACCCCACACTGCAGCATGTGTACTGAGCACCCCATACTGCAGCCTGTGTACTGAGCACCCCATACTGCAGCCTGTGTACTGAGCACCCCACACTGCAGCCTGTGTACTGAGCACCCCACACTGCAGCCTGTGTACTGAGCACCCCACACTGCAGCCTGTGTACTGAGCACACCACACTGCAGCCTGTGTACTGAGCACACCACACTGTAGCCTGTGTACTGAGCACCCCACACTGTAGCCTGTGTACTGAGCACCCCATACTGCAGCCTGTGTACTGAGCACCCCATACTGCAGCCTGTGTACTGAGCACCCCATACTGCAGCCTGTGTACTGAGCACCCCACACTGCAGCCTGTGTACTGAGCACCCCACACTGCAGCCTGTGTACTGAGCACCCCACACTGTAGCCTGTGTACTGAGCACCCCATACTGCAGCCTGTGTACTGAGCACCCCACACTGCAGCCTGTGTACTGAGCACCCCATACTGCAGCCTGTGTACTGAGCACCCCATACTGCAGCCTGTGTACTGAGCACCCCACACTGCAGCCTGTGTACTGAGCACCCCACACTGCAGCCTGTGTACTGAGCACCCCATACTGCAGCCTGTGTACTGAGCACCCACACTGCAGCCTGTGTACTGAGCACCCCACACTACAGCCTGTGTACTGAGCACCCCACACTGCAGCCTGTGTACTGAGCACCCCATACTGCAGCCTGTGTACTGAGCACCCCATACTGCAGCCTGTGTACTGAGCACCCCATACTGCAGCCTGTGTACTGAGCACCCCACACTGCAGCCTGTGTACTGAGCACCCCACACTGCAGCCTGTGTACTGAGCACCCCACACTGTAGCCTGTGTACTGAGCACCCCATACTGCAGCCTGTGTACTGAGCACCCCACACTGCAGCCTGTGTACTGAGCACCCCACACTGCAGCCTGTGTACTGAGCACCCCACACTGCAGCCTGTGTACTGAGCACCCCACACTACAGCCTGTGTACTGAGCACCCCACACTGCAGCCTGTGTACTGAGCACCCCACACTGTAGCCTGTGTACTGAGCACCCCATACTGCAGCCTGTGTACTGAGCACCCCACACTGCAGCCTGTGTACTGAGCACCCCATACTGCAGCCTGTGTACTGAGCACCCCACACTGCAGCCTGTGTACTGAGCACCCCACACTGCAGCCTGTGTACTGAGCACCGCACACTGCAGCAACTTTATATTCCATCTTGACATATCGGCTTTCGCGCCGTCAGGAAAAAAGGAATAATATTTTCCTGTGTGTCGCCACCAGGCCGGTCCGTGAGGAAAAAAGATTTCCTTTCGGCAGAATGTTAAATTTAAAGCAAAAATATTGAGTATAATAATTATCATTCGGAGCATGCTGTTGGCAGAAAAAACATGCCCATTGAACATTATGTAATGAGCATATGAAGTGTATGTTAAGGAAACTATGCTGTTGGCAGAAAAAACATGCCCATTGAACATTATGTAATGAGCATATGAGGTGTATGTTAAGGAAACTATGCTGTTGGCAGAAAAAACATGCCCATTGAACATTATGTAATGAGCATATGAGGTGTATGTTAAGGAAACTATGCTGTTGGCAGAAAAAAACATGCCCATTGAGCATTATGTAATGAGCATATGAGGTGTATGTTAAGGAAACTATGCTGTTGGCAGAAAAAACATGCCCATTGAGCATTATGTAATGAGCATATGAAGTGTATGTTAAGGAAACTATGCTGTTTTTTTTATTTTAAGTTCAGTATGGGTCAAGCTCAGATATCTGGAGATTTTGGTTATCTGAAGACGGAGAAGGAATTGCTGAGGAAGTCACAGGGGAATTCTGTCGTAAATATTAGAGGAGGTCTGGTGGAATGTGCGGGTAGTGTGGCTTGTGCGGGTAGTGTGTGGCTTGTGCGGGTAGTGTGTGGCTTGTGCGGGTAGTGTGTGGCTTGTGTGGGTAGTGTGTGGATTGTGTGGGTAGTGTGTGGCTTGTGTGGGTAGTGTGTGTGTTGTGCGGGTAGTGTGTGGCTTGTGCGGGTAGTGTGTGGTTTGTGCGGGTAGTGTGTTGCTTGTGCGGGTAGTGTGTGGCTTGCCGGGTAGTGTGGGTCTTGTGAGGGTAGTGTGTGGCTTGTGCGGGTAGTGTGTGTGTTGTGCGGGTAGTGTGTGGCTTGTGCGGGTAGTGTGTGTGTTGTGCGGGTAGTGTGTGGCTTGTGCGGGTAGTGTGTGGCTTGTGCGGGTAGTGTGTGGCTTGTGTGGGTAGTGTGTGGCTTGTGTGGGTAGTGTGTGGCTTGTGTGGGTAGTGTGTGGCTTGTGCGGGTAGTGTGTGTGTTGTGTGGGTAGTGTGTGGCTTGTGTGGGTAGTGTGTGGCTTGTGCCGGTAGTGTGTGTGTTGTGCGGGTAGTGTGTGGCTTGTGTGGGTAGTGTGTGGCTTGTGCGGGTAGTGTGTGGCTTGTGCGGGTAGTGTGTGTGTTGTGTGGGTAGTGTGTGGCTTGTGCGGGTAGTGTGTGGCTTGTGCGGGTAGTGTGTGGCTTGTGTGGGTAGTGTGTGGCTTGTGCGGGTAGTGTGTGACTTGTGCGGGTAGTGTGTGGCTTGTGTGGGTAGTGTGTGGCTTGTGTGGGTAGTGTGTGGCTTGTGTGGGTAGTGTGTGGCTTGTGCGGGTAGTGTGTGTGTTGTGTGGGTAGTGTGTGGCTTGTGCGGGTAGTGTGTGGCTTGTGCGGGTAGTGTGTGTGTTGTGTGGGTAGTGTGTGGCTTGTGCGGGTAGTGTGTGGCTTGTGCGGGTAGTGTGTGTGTTGTGTGGGTAGTGTGTGGCTTGTGCGGGTAGTGTGTGGCTTGTGCTGGTAGTGTGTGTGCGCTTGTGCGGGTAGTGTGTGGCTTGTGCGGGTAGTGTGTGGCTTGTGCGGGTAGTGTGTGTGTGCTTGTGCGGGTAGTGTGTGTGTGCTTGTGCGGGTAGTGTGTGGCTTGTGCGGGTAGTGTGTGTGTGCTTGTGCGGGTAGTGTGTGGCTTGTGCGGGTAGTGTGTGTGTGCTTGTGCGGGTAGTGTGTGTGTGCTTGTGCGGGTAGTGTGTGTGTGCTTGTGCGGGTAGTGTGTGGCTTGTGCGGGTAGTGTGTGGCTTGTGCGGGTAGTGTGTGTGCTTGTGCGGGTAGTGTGTGTGCTTGTGCGGGTAGTGTGTGGTTTGTGCGGGTAGTGTGTGTGTTGTGCGGGTAGTGTGTGGCTTGTGTGGGTAGTGTGTGGCTTGTGCGGGTAGTGTGTGTGTTGTGCGGGTAGTGTGTGGCTTGTGTGGGTAGTGTGTGGCTTGTGTGGGTAGTGTGTGGCTTGTGCGGGTAGTGTGTGGCTTGTGCGGGTAGTGTGTGTGTGCTTGTGCGGGTAGTGTGTGGCTTGTGCGGGTAGTGTGTGTGTGCTTGTGCGGGTAGTGTGTGGTTTGTGCGGGTAGTGTGTGTTGTGCGGGTAGTGTGTGGCTTGTGTGGGTAGTGTGTGGCTTGTGTGGGTAGTGTGTGGCTTGTGCGGGTAGTGTGTGGCTTGTGTGGGTAGTGTGTGGCTTGTGTGGGTAGTGTGTGGCTTGTGTGGGTAGTGTGTGGCTTGTGCGGGTAGTGTGTGTGTTGTGTGGGTAGTGTGTGGCTTGTGCGGGTAGTGTGTGGCTTGTGTGGGTAGTGTGTGGCTTGTGTGGGTAGTGTGTGGCTTGTGTGGGTAGTGTGTGGCTTGTGTGGGGAGTGTGTGGCTTGTGCGGGTAGTGTGTGTGTTGTGTGGGTAGTGTGTGGCTTGTGCGGGTAGTGTGTGGCTTGTGTGGGTAGTGTGTGGCTTGTGCGGGTAGTGTGTGGCTTGTGCGGGTAGTATGTGTGTTGTGTGGGTAGTGTGTGGCTTGTGCGGGTAGTGTGTGTGTGCTTGTGTGGGTAGTGTGTGGCTTGTGCGGGTAGTGTGTGTGTGCTTGTGCGGGTAGTGTGTGGCTTGTGCGGGTAGTGTGTGTGTGCTTTTGCGGGTAGTGTGTGTTGTGCGGGTAGTGTGTGTTGTGCGGGTAGTGTGTGTTGTGCGGGTAGTGTGTGGCTTGTGCGGGTAGTGTGTGTGTGCTTGTGCGGGTAGTGTGGTTTGTGCGGGTAGTGTGTGTTGTGCGGGTAGTGTGTGGCTTGTGCGGGTAGTGTGTGGCTTGTGCGGGTAGTGTGTGGTTTGTGCGGGTAGTGTGTGTTGTGCGGGTATTGTGTGGCTTGTGCGGGTAGTGTGTGGCTTGTGCTGGTAGTGTGTGGCTTGTGCGGGTAGTGTGTGGCTTGTGCGGGTAGTGTGTGGCTTGTGCGGGTAGTGTGTGGCTTGTGTGGGTAGTGTGTGGCTTGTGCGGGTAGTGTGTGGCTTGTGTGGGTAGTGTGTGGCTTGTGCGGGTAGTGTGTGTGTTGTGCGGGTAGTGTGTGGCTTGTGCGGGTAGTGTGTGGCTTGTGCGGGTAGTGTGTGGCTTGTGCGGGTAGTGTGTGTGCTTGTGCGGGTAGTGTGGGGTTTGTGCGGGTAGTGTGTGTGTGCTTGTGCGGGTAGTGTGTGTGCTTGTGCGGGAAGTGTGTGTGTGCTTGTGCGGGTAGTGTGGGGTTTGTGCGGGTAGTGTGTGGCTTGTGCGGGTAGTGTGTGGCTTGTGCGGGTAGTGTGTATATTGTGTGGGTTGCGAGTCTTGTGTGGGCCTCAACACAGCCGAGTCTACCATGGAACATAGAACATGGGGGGCTGTGGGGGTAACTGTAAATCTAAACATATATTACTCTCTTTGTTTATGGCAAAATCGTTCTGTGAAGCTTCTGACACATTTTCATTTGATCCATTATTCCCAGTGTGAACACTTTGTAACAGTACCGTGAAGAACACTTTGTAACAGTACTAAAAAGAACACGCTGTAGCAATAGTAAGAATGTCACTTTGTAACAGTAGTTAAGAACACTTAATAACAACTGTGTGAAGAACACTTTGTAACAATAGTCAAAAATTCTTTGAAATAATATTAAGAAGAACAGTTTGTAACAATAGTGTGAAGAACACTGTGTAACAAATGTTTGAACATACAGATGAACAGTATAGAGAACACAGCATAACAAGAGTGAGAACAAAGTACACACAGTGGGACCACTATATAAGATGGAGCTAGGATAATTTTCTGTAAGTTGTGATATAGAAAAGAAGTGAAAATAATATAAGGAATATAAATTGGAATGTGAATACTAAGTGTAAATGTGTATAAAATAGTGTAAATGTGTATAAAATAGTGTAAATGTGTATAAAATAGTGTAAATGTGTATAAAATAGTGTAAATGTGTATAAAATAGTGTAAATGTGTATAAAATAGTGTAAATGTGTATAAAATAGTGTAAATGTGTATAAAATAGTGTAAATGTGTATAAAATAGTGTAAATGTGTATAAAATAGTGTAAATGTGTATAAAATAGTGTAAATGTGTATAAAATAGTGTAAATGTGTATAAAATAGTGTAAATGTGTATAAAATAGTGTAAATGTGTATAAAATAGTGTAAATGTGTATAAAATCGCACAATCTATATCTGTGAGAGAAAATACCTGTCCCTTTGTCCGAGATATGAGGCCAGAGGCTTAAAACACTCAACCTTGCAGGGGAACAGGTCTGGGGTACGGGGCTCACATAGGTCGGTCGAGAGGGAACACAGTGCCAGGCAGATATAATTTAACCCCAGCGACAATTTTTGTCGCTGCCCGCCAACTTCACCTCGCTAAATATTTTGACAACAAAAATAAAAATATATAATTTTAGTAATATAATTTATTATTCACTAAACTCGAGAACAATTTTCTAGGTATAAATTTGTTATAATTTGTTTATAATTTGTATAAATATAAATTTGTTATAGTTTTGTTATAAACCTGTTGTCAACCATCTAATTACTTTACATATATGCAGCTATATGAAGGCGATAGTTTCAGTAAAGTTTCACTCAGTTCGTACAGAGTATAATTACCATCAGAGGTTTCACTCGAACTCACTTCGGTTCGGGATCTTAATCCGAACATATGACAACAGTTTGAGAAATAATTACACTTACGTTAGTTTCATGTTTTCGAGGCCCTTCTGCCAAATGGTCTCAGCCCGGTGAGGACAATGGCTGCTGGCTTTAGAAAAATAACAATGTTATTAAATTTAACTATTTATTACGGACATTAATTTAAGGTAATGGCCTTGGCAGCAGGGTTTCTGGCAATGTATGAAACTCATAAACTCACTCTGTTTTTTGGTCTTCTTGGATTTCTCATTTATCAATAAACAAATGTTATGAGAGCCATACACAAGGCTGTAAATCAAAGTCTCAATAGAAAGCATGAAAACCTTTATTTTTTTCCAAAATATAAACATGTAATATAATCTTGTTCAGAAGCAGTAGTTGCCCTGAACAAACAGCATGTCAGGCTCTGAACAAACAGCATGTCAGGCTCTGAACAAACAGCATGTCAGGCTCTGAACAAACAGCATGTCAGGCCCTGAACAAACAGCATGTCAGGCCCTGAAAAAACAGCATGTCAGGTCCTGTACAAACAGCATGTCAGGCCCTGAACAAACAGCATGTCAGGCCCTGAAAAAACAGCATGTCAGGTCCTGTACAAACAGCATGTCAGGCCCTGAACAAACAGCATGTCAGGCCCTGAACAAACAGCATGTCAGGCCCTGAACAAACAGCATGTCAGGTCCTGTACAAACAGAATGAGAGGCTGTGTACACAGAGAGAGAGGGAGAGAGGGAGAGAGAGAGAGAGAGAGACAGAGAGAGATAGATACAGCGAGAGAGAGAGAGAGAGAGAGATGTCAGAGAGAGAGAGAGAGAGAGAGAGAGAGAGAGAGAGAGAGAGAGAGAGAGAGAGAGGCTGTGTACACAGAGAGAGAGAGAGAGAGAGAGAGAGAGAGAGAGAGAGAGAGAGAGAGAGAGAGAGAGAGAGAGAGAGAGACAGACAGACAGACAGACAGAGACAGAGAGACAGAGAGACAGAGAGGAAGAGAGATATGATTAACCAACAATAACAGCGAGAAATATCATTATCACCTTTTCACAAAACGCCAACATGTTGATATGTCAACCCTGGTCTTCAGTCAAGTAGATTATATATATATACAAAATATATATATATATATATATATATATATATATATATATATATATAAATATATATATATATATATATATATATATATATATATATATATATATAGTTTCGAAATAATTACTCATGATATTTTGATCCAATAATAAATTAATTACATTTTGATATTAGCGGTTACGTAAAGATTTTGAATCCTCTTACAAAATAATTTAAAAGGATCACTTAATATAAGTTTTGTTTAATTGAAAACACTTTGATTGAGTGATGGAGTTTGTAGGCTTGTTTGTGTGTGTTTGTGTAAGCTCGTCATCATTGTTTGTGGGTGTCTACTCACCTAGTTGTGCTTGCAGGGGTTCCAGCCTCAGCTCTCAATTCAATCAACTGATGTACAGGTTCCTGAGCCTACTGGGCTCTATCATATCTATATTATAAACTGTGTATGGAGTCAGCCTCCACCACATCACTGCCTAATGCATTCCATCTGTTAACTACTCTGATACTGACAAAGTTGTTTTTAACGTCCCCGTGGCTCATGTGGGTACTCAGTCTCCACCTGTGTTCCCTTGTTCGTGTTCCACTCGTGTTAAATAATCCATCCTTGTCTTTCCGTGTTAATTTCCCCGTTGTGCGTGTGTGTGTGTGTGTGTGTGTGTGTGTGTGTGTGTGTGTGTGTGTGTGTGTGTGTGTGTGTGTGTGTGTGTGTGTGTGTGTGTGTGTGTGTGTGTGTGTGTGTGTGTGTGTGTGTGTGTGTGTGTGTGTGTGTGTGTGTGTGTGTGTGTGTGTGCGCGCGCACCCGCTCATGTATGAGTGTGAATGTATTTATGTTTTGCATGTATCTATGTTTTGCATGCATGTATGTATGTATGTATGTATGTATGTATGTATGTATGTATGTATGTATGTATGTATGTATGTATGTATGTATGTATGCATGCATGCATATAAGTATTCATATGTGTTCTGGTCATATACTCGCCACATACCAGCATAATTCGCCCCATTAACATAAAAATATTTAATATTTCACCACCTTATCTATAATGTCTGTTCAGTGAGTCATCTCTATCAGAAATTCCATTTTTATTTTCTAACATTTTAATCTTTTCACACAAAACATTATAAACATTTTTAACATATCACAAAACATGTTGGTTGACTCTATATTGCTTCATAATACCACACACATACACACATACACACATACAGTACTAATACAGCCTCGTGTATGTGTCACCAATATGGCGACACTACAACAGTTTAGTGAACCACACCCACATACAGGGTGTGTCAAGTCTTTCACTAACCACGGTACTGCCGTGTGTTGCAAAAAGCATTGCACAAGTAACGGATAATGGCGCATTTGATACCAATATGGTAAAGGACACTGTATATATATTACTCCCTCACATAGCGACCGTTATACTGAGTCAGTTCACCGGCGTGACCCGGGGGCGCCAGAGAGCCACAGTGCCATGGGATAGTCAGTAATGACCTGGGTTGACCACCAGAGGTCACTCTCAGGGTCGACGGCCGTCCTGATATATCAGTTCTGTGGCTGTTGAAGGATAGTGTTGAGGGCTTGAGACGTGGTCTATCACTCTGACGAAACTTCTTCATCTTAATGTTATCTCTGGTTCAGTAACACAAGTGTTCCGAAGACTTTAGTGACAATATTGTTGGCCAGTGACGGAATTTTGAGGAGAAACATTGCCTTCCAGAGAGCAAACGTTCCAAACGAAGCTCCAGAGAGCAAACGTTCCAAACGAAGCTCCAGAGAGCAAACGTTCCAGACGAAGCACCAGAGAGCAAACGTTCTAGACGAAGTTTCAGAGAACAAACGTTCCAGACGAAGCTCCAGAGAGCAAACGTTCCAGACGAAGCTCCAGAGAGCAAACGTTCCAAACGAAGCTCCAGAGAGCAAACGTTCCAGACGAAGCTCCAGAGAGCAAACGTTCCAGACGAAGTTTCAGAGAACAAACGTTCCAGACGAAGCTCCAGAGAGCAAACGTTCCAGACGAAGCTCCAGAGAGCAAACGTTCCAAACGAAGCTCCAGAGAGCAAACGTTCCAGACGAAGTTCCAGAGAGCAAAGGTTCCAGACGAAGCTTCAGGGGAACAAAGGTTCCAGACGAAGCTTCAGGAGAACAAAGGTTCCAGACGAACTCCAGAGAAGAAAGGTTCCAGACGAAGCTTCAGGGGGAACAAAGGCTCCAGACGAAGCTTCAGGAGAACAAAGGTTCCAGACGAAGCTCCGGAGAAGAAACGTTCCAGACGAAGCTTCAAGGGAACAAAGGTCTCAGACGAAGCTCTCATTGCTCTGTCTGGTACAGTTAATCTTGAGTGTATAGTACTTATGGTTGCTGGAGGTCATGTGTGGGAGGTCGACGGAGTGGAGGGGCTGTGGGCGGGGGTGTGGGCGTGGCAGGGTGCAGGAGTGGGTGGGCGGGCTGGGCACATACGTCTGGACCCGACGCCCACATCCCGGACTCTCCGGTATCTGGGAGGGAGTAAACATGTCATTATGTGTTCGAGGACTCAATATTCCATATGGATGAATATGGATATTCATCCATATGATGAATTTTTCCATATTCATCATATTGAAGAATTTTTTTTTCTTAATTAATACAACAAAATATAGTCTATGAGATTTGAATCTTAAAATTGTTTTATAACGAACAAATTTTATGATATTTTGGTTGTAATAGCCTTATTGTAATTAATATAATTATTGTGTTTAAATTATGTATTAAATTTAATTTATTTCGAACATCAATTATTTTTTTGTTTAAGATCATGACAAGTGAGGATTTCTTTAAACTTTCTGGTATATGACAAAATCATATTTGTATATGACAAATATATGACAAAATCAGCGCCGTTCAGATCATCTCTGACTGCGATACTATTGAGACAATCAGTAGGAGCCGTGAAGAGGATTCGAACCTGCGTACTGGGTACTCTCAAGTTCACGTCTCAGAATCAGTACACGGGTTCGAATCCTTCCCATGTTTCCTACTGAGTTTATCATTGACGTCTTTGTGTATATGAAGAGAAGCGTTGGAGGTGGAGTTGTTGTACACAGCCAGGGAGGAGGCGGCCCATGTGCCGGTCAACAGTCACTGTGACAACAACAGTCACTGTGACAACAACAGTGACAACAACAGTCACTGTGACAACAACAGTGACAACAACAGTCACTGTGACAACAACAGTGACAACAACAGTCACTGTGACAACAACAGTCACTGTGACAACAACAGTCACTGTGACAACAACAGTCACTGTGACAACAACAGTGACAACAACAGTCACTGTGACAACAACAGTCACTGTGACAACAACAGTCACTGTGACAACAACAGTGACAACAACAGTCACTGTGACAACAACAGTCACTGTGACAACAACAGTCACTGTGACAACAACAGTGACAACAACAGTCACTGTGACAACAACAGTGACAACAACAGTCACTGTGACAACAACAGTCACTGTGACAACAACAACAACAACAACAACAGTAACAACAACAACAACAACAACAACAACAACAACAACAACAACAACAACAACAGTAACAACAACAACAACAACAACAACAACAACAACAACAACAACAACAGTCACAGTGACGACAACAACAACAACAACAACAACAACAACTACAACAACAACAACAACAACAACAACAACAACAGTAACAACAACAACAACAACAACAACAACAACAACAACAACAACAGTCACAGTGACGACAACAACAACAACAACTACAACAACAACAACAACAACAACAACTACAACAACAACAGGCACAGTGACGACAGCAACAACAACAACAACAACAACAACAACAACAGTAACAACAACAACAACAACAACAACAACAACAACAACAACAACAACAACAACAACAGTCAC
This sequence comes from Procambarus clarkii, assembly GCF_020424385.1. Classification (NCBI taxonomy): domain Eukaryota; kingdom Metazoa; phylum Arthropoda; class Malacostraca; order Decapoda; family Cambaridae; genus Procambarus; species Procambarus clarkii. The sequence continues at coordinate 11,425 of NW_025567287.1, read as the reverse complement.
TGTGACAACAACAACAACAACAACAACAGTCACTGTGACAACAACAACAACAGTCACTGTGACAACAACAACAACAACAACAACAACAACAACAACAGTCACAGTGACGACAACAACAACAACAACAACCACAACAACCACAACAACAGTAACAACAACAACAGTCACAGTGACGACAGCAACAACAACAACAACAACAACAACAACAACAACAACAACAACAACAACAACAACAACAGTCACTGTGACAACAACAACAACAACAACAACAACAACAACAACAACAACAACAACAACACCCTCTCTCGACCCGTAAATAATAAGTTATTCATATATTCATGAATAACTCAGACGGCCCCATTAGGCCCACCAACCACCTGCTCACCCACACTCTCTTATCTTCCTACAAACGTAGACTGACAACCATTTGATCATCAATCATCAAAATATACCTTCAACTTCAGCTTCAATTTCAAGGTTAAAACTGCAGCCAATAAATACAGTGAGAGCAATTGGTTGGGTAATCTGCCAATCAGGTCAGATTGTTGTGGTGCTTAAAATGTAAAGTGATCCGTAATGGCTTCCGTGAATAACATTATCTCTTTTCCCTACTAGTCTCGTGCTAATATTAGGTTACCTGCCCCCTTGCCATCGTTAGAATGGTGAGTAATGTTTGAGTGTGTTTTGTTCGGTTAGGTTTGGTTAGGTTAGGTTTGTTAGTTCGGTTAGGCGAGGAACTTTAGTAAGTATGGGAAGTGAGAGTGGTGAGTACTGGAGGTGTGGCCAGCTCTCACTCAGTCACTCACTCTCTCACTCACTCACCCACTCACTCATTCACTCACTCACCTGAGGTTCACTAACTTGAACTTGAGTTTCGGGAGAAATAATGTCTTGTGGTACCTCGTCTAAGGAGCTGGGAGACAGTGGTTTGAGCGGCACTGTAAATTAAACAAAGTTATACATTACCACCTGAATTACAGCAACAGTGTGGCCATTTTCTGTCAAGAAAATGACAATACTGTATAGTTGTCTTGAAGACATGGCAACTTTCAGGATTAAGGTTGAGGAGCATTTAGACTCTGGATAAAGAACTGTAACTTGATTAATCATGGACTGTAAGACGTTGATTAGGATTATAGGATTTGGAATCCTATATCCTATAAATCCTATAAAAGAAAATAGGATTTGGATTAGGACTGGAATAATCCGCCTTGATGGATTAAAAGATGGAAAACTACAGTCGGTGTTTTCCAGAGAAAGGAAGGGAATTATCAAGATCAGGATAAGAATTTGGGATGGAACGGAGGGAAGGAATGGTGCCCAACCACTTGGACGATCGGGGATTGAACTCCAACCTGCATGAAGCGAGACCGTCGCTCTATCCTCGACCCGAAGAGATTAACCAAAACTTCCCTTTTCCAAGAGAACAGACACGAAACATTGCACGAACATATATATGCCACATAACAATTGATATATAAACATTTGAATGAACTGTTGTCACAAGGAGATTATAGAACACAGTGAGAGTCCTATTAATTAAACTCAGATTAATAATTAATAATTATACTCAATAATTTTTTATTAGTCCTCTAAATTGTATTCTTATCATTCTATGTTTTGTAATATTAAAGTTTGGCAATATTTTTTTTCACTGTTTTTTATGGTAAACTAAACTTTACGTTTTCCAATATATATCACCATTCACGTCGTAAGATGAATGATACTTTAAGGCTAACTGTAAAGTCTGATTTAGTCCGGTGTCCACCTGTTTTGTCCAGTCATTAATGTGACCATTGGTGTAAGTTAAGAGGCAGTGTCTTACGGTTAATGCCACAACTATAATGATTTTTAAAATAATAGATAAATGTAGCTTCTAAATCTTAATATAATTCTTAAGTATACAGTTTATCATTGCAGATATTTAATGTTATTTTTATGACTTTCTTAGGTAAATAATTTACTGTAAATTTGTGTAAACTAACTTATCTATAAATGTACAAAACGAGCAATTTTGAATAAAGTATCTATCATCTATCTATTATATTTTTAGTAAACACTGTCTGCATCATTATAACTTCTCCATACACCTTCTCCATCATTGTAACATGTTATGGTGACTCTGTGTTTGTCCTCATTATACACTAGTCTTCCTCATTGTAAGATCTGATGGTGACTGTGTTCACCTTCACAACACAGCACCAACACAAACACAACACAACCAAGAGATATATAGCGAACAAAAAATAGCATTACACACAGAGATCACACTAACGTGATGCATCAAATGAACAAATCCACAAGGGCCGTGACGAGGATTCGAACCTGCGTCCGGGAGCATCCCAGACACTGCCTTAATCGACTGAGCTACGACAGGGTTAAAAGAGTTGAAACCGAAGTTCTACTGAACTTACTAGATCCTGCAGCCTCTCCGAGGCACAAACCAGGATTTTACACAACTCCCCCCTGCACCCGAGCTATGTCAATAGGCCGTTCTCCCTCTTCGCCCTTACATCTCTTCAATTCTTTTACCCTGTCGTAGCTCAGTCGATTAGGGCAGTGTCTGGGATGCTCCCGGACGCAGGTTCGAATCCTCGTCACGGCCCTTGTGGATTTGTTAAAAAAAAATAGCATTTTAGCTCAGACGAAGAAATTAGGCGACGGGTCTTGATATATGTCATTACAAGATCATATCAAATATCAGAATAGTAATTAAATATTTGGATAGAGGGAGGGAATTATCAAGGGGAAAGTGCCAAGCCACCACGACTATATAGCACTGGGAAGGGGTCAGGATAAGGATTTGGGATGGAACGGGGGGGAAGGAATGGTGTCCAATCACTTGTGGACGGTCGGGGATTGAACGCCGACCTGCATGAAGCGAGACTGACGTTCTACCGTCCAGCCCAAGTGGTTGGACGTATATTTGGATGGAGAAATACTAAACTGATCACAAACAGTTTCTTTTACTAAACTCTTTTACGAAAATCTTATACGAAACAGTGCTGTAGAAGTTAAATAACTGGAGTGATGGAGACCTTAGTTCTGGGCAGTAGAACTCCAGGTGGCAATCCATATACCATGTCATGGTTTGGTCGTCAAGGGCGTGTGTGTGTGTGTAGGAACACCCACCGCATAGGTTCGAGCCTTCATCACGGCTCCTACGAATGTTCTCAGTGAAGCAGTCACGTTACTGTGATCTCTGTGAATCAACTCCGTTAGTAGTTTCAAAGCGTTATACGACAAAGAGTGCTGGGAAGACGGGACACCACGAGCGTAGCTCTCATCCTGTAACTACACTTAGGTAATGACACTTCAGTAATTACACTTTAGTAATTACAATTAGGTAATTACACCTAATTACACTTGTTGATTGACAGTTGAGAGGCGGGACCAAAGAGCCAGAGCTCAACCCCCGCAAGCGCAAATAGGTGAGTACAAATAGGTGAATACTTAAGTAATTACAATTATGTAATTACTCTTAGGTAATTACACTTAGGTAATTAAACACATAATTTGTCCTATGTACGTATGTAATTAGCCTCAAATCATAGGCAATTTTCTGAACGGGGTTCGAGCCCCCGCCAGGAAGCTCCGGCCAGTGTACACAACTAGAGGAAGACTTCCTAGCACGGGTGCACGCGCCTCCAAGGCGACGGTCACTCTAATTACCCAAACAGGTAGTTATCGTGGCAATTGCTGCCATCACAGACTGTAGTGGTGGTTACCACCATGTGTATTATTATCACATTCTTGGACTACATTACTTACTGCCTCCTGACCTTTACTCCTTCTACTTTTTCACTCATGTTTTGTATCTATCTTCTCTCTCTCTCTCTCTCTCTGTCTCTGTCTCTCTCCTCTCTCTCTCTCTCTCTCTCTCTCTCTCTCTCTCTCTCTCTCTCCTCTCTCTCTCTCTCTCTCTCTCTCTCTCTCCCTCTCTCTCTCTCTCTCTCTCTCTCTCTCTCTCTCTCTCTCTCTCTCTCTCCCTCCCACTCTCCCTCTCTCTCCCTCTCTCTCTCTCCCGGTATATCTCTCAGCGTGTCGTTCCTCTCATCTGGAGTGTTTACCTTCCTCTCTGGGTTTGTTGTTGGCGGCCGCTACGTCTGGAATCCTACGACGGCGCCGGCATCGGAAACGCGTGGCTATTGCTAGGAGAGTCAAGATGAGGACGAAGCCGCTGACAGCCCCCACGAACACCAGCATGAGGTGTGAGGACTCGCCTGAGCCGGTGTTGTCTGGGGGAAGGAAAAATAATGATCCCCGATAGGGACCTTCAGTATCAATATATCATCGTAGTAGACTTCGGGGATCATTATTGTGACTGAGGGGGTTTGCCAGTATGAAATAGTGATATGTGGGGCTCGAGAGCTGAAGTTCAACCCCTCTCAATCACAGCTAGGGGCGTGCACACACACACACACACACACACACACACACACACACACACACACACACACACACACACACACCGAACAGCCAAAGAGCTCAGAGTTACCAAAGAGCCAGAGCTCAACCCCCGCAAGTACAAATAGGTGAGTACATACACACACACACACACACACACACACACACACACACACACACACACACACACACACACACACACACACACACACACACACACATACACACACACACACACACACACACACACATACACACACACACACACACACACACACACACACACACACACACACACACACACACACACACACACACACACACACACACACACACACACACACACACACACACACACACACACATACCCTAGGGAGGCTGGTGATATCGGCCTCCACAGAAACTGCCAAATAACTCACTTATCTTATTCTCTGCGACCTTGAGGGCGAAGCCAGGGATGAGGTAGGGGGGAGACTGTCCCTTGATGTTGGTGGCGGTGACGAGGACCAGGTAGTCCCTGCCAGGGGCCAGGCCGCTCACGGTGAAGGAAGGGGTCGCTGAGGCCACCTCGGCCACCACCACCTGGCTCCCTGCATCCCGAACCTCTCACCCACACACACAAACAAACTCTTATTTCATGCTCGTATGAAAGTCAGTGGAAGGTTTATATAATATTCAAGTTATTGAATTTATGCAGGCGATGAGTCACAATAACGTGGCTAAAGTATGTGGACCAGACCACACACTTGAAGGTGAAGGGACGACGACATTTCGGTCCGTCCTGGACCATTCTCAGGTCGACTTGAGAATGGTCCAGGACGGACCGAAACGTCGTCGTCCCTTCACCCTCTAGTGTGTGCTCTGGTCTACAGAATTTATATAATATTCAAGTTACAGAACCGTATTCATAAACACATAAATAACAGACAGAAAATATAATTAACGTAGATTATCTGAAGCAAACAGGAAAATGAAGTCTTGTTTAATTTTCATTAATAACACCGAGAATGTGGTTGGATGATATAAAACCTTATTTTCCTCCTCTGTTTCAGACAAGTGAGGATCACCTTAATCTCGCATGCCAAATGGGTTTGAGATAACGACATTTTCCAGTTTGTCAATTTCACTGACTGCCATTCTCCCCCCCCCCCTCCCCCCACACACAAAGTGAACGGTGGAGCATTCGTCGGAGTCGATTGTGATGGAGTGAATCAAATCTCTCCTAACAGCAAAGGGAATATCACCGTTTTCACAATTTGTCTTTATTGTCGTTTTCACATATTTGTATTCAGCAAGTTTCCAAACTAGGCTTTTTTTCCCGGGTTTTTTCTTTTTTTTAAGCACAGGTGGGTACAGGTACAGGTGGGTACAGGTACAGGTGGTAAGAGATACAGGTGGGTACAGGTGCAGGTGGTAAGAGGTACAGGTGGGTACAGGTACAGGTGGGTACAGGTACAGGTGGGTACAGGTACAGGTGGGTACAGGTACAGGTGGGTACAGGTACAGGTGGGTACAGGTACAGGTGGGTACAGGTACGGGTACAGGTACAGGAGTAAAGGGCTTCTGACGCCTGTTATCGGGTTGAGAACTCTCCTATCCCATTCGTCAGGCAAGCCTCGCTCACTAATTTCCCTGCAAGACGACCCAGGAAAACTTTCCTGGTGATCCTAATCATCAAAGTTCCGCAGCCTAGGCTCTCTCCTGGCAATATGATTTTGCTTGTCCCAGAAAGAATAGTTGAAATAGTCACTGAAAACACCCGACTGAGTCCCTGCCACGAATGCCGCAACCTAACGACACGCAGCTGGGTTTAGCCCTGGCACTTTTTATCCTACAAATCTTCTTCCTCTCACCCCCCCTTATCTTCTTCTGTCCCCACTTCCAAGCTCGCCCCTATGGGCATCTTCTCCTGTATTATTCTGATTCTGATTCCAGCATGTTAGTGTGGGGAGTCACCGCTTCAGCTCCCTAACATTACTTTAATATTAGATGGATCAGAACCCTTTTGTGAAGCTTAACTTGCAAACTTAACCTCTTTGTTAAGCTTAAGAAGCCAAGGGTGGAAGGTTACTATGTATTATAGAGGCGGGATAAGAAGTATATACAGACATGATATAGATTACGCGACGAGGTCTTCGATCCCAAAGTATTATTCAACATGAGAAAGTATTTGAACGCAGAGCATTACTGCGTATGAGAAAGTATTTTAACCCAGAGTATTACTGCATATGAGGAAGTGTTCGAGCTAAAAGTATTACTCAAACATGTATGAGAATCTCAGTTTCAATACACACAAGTCCAAGTTTAACAATAGCGGAAAGCTCCCGCATTCTTGGACCTGGCGACCTTTTGTAGAGCGGCTCGACCTAGTGACTCCAAGAACGTCAGTCCAGCGCGGGCCCTAAGCCTACGGCTGGCCCACGGGCCCTAAGCCTACGGCTGGCCCACTGGGCGGGCCCTAAGCCTACGGCTGGCCCACTAAGTGTTACTTGTTTTTTTTGTTTCTGTTTTACTTAGGCGGTGTATGAGTATTTGTGACGCTTATGCCTCCATGTGTTTAACAACTTCTTCTGCTTTAAAGTGGTTGTAATTGACCAGAAGCGTACGAACCAAACCCACACAATCTATCTATCAAGGCCGGCTGTTATCTGAACCTATCAGAAAAAATTATGTTTATCTGTCCAAGGTTGGAGGCCAGACGCCTTGGGCTAGCCACACCCAAATTGGCAGAGGGAATGGTCAGGGGTACAGGATGAACATAGGATTGTCGGGGTTGTCAGAATTTAAAAAGGAACAGTGTGCTATGTTCACATTTAGACCCCCACGACGATTTTTGGCACTGCCCGCCTACTACGCACCTAAATATATCGAAAGCAAACATTTTCCCAAAAATATTATTATAGTAATATTCACCAATATTCATTGATCTCAGGAAACTTAACAGAAATTCCCTGTTGGTCGTAATTTGGCCGTAGTCCCTTAAACAGATTACTCTTCTATGACCTCTGAGGTTCATTTGACCCTTATCAGAGTAAATTGGGTAACTATTAAATTTTTAATATTTCTCATTAGCGCCCACTGTTAATGGGCCCACCCAAAATTAATGTTTTTATGAGAGAGAGAGAGAGAGAGAGAGAGAGAGAGAGAGAGAGAGAGAGAGAGAGAGAGAGAGAGAGAGAGAGAGAGAGAGAGAGAGAGAGAGAGAGAGAGAGAGAGAGAGAGAGAGAGACAGGCAGACAGACAGACAGACAGACAGACAGACAGACAGACAGACAGACAGACAGACAGACAGACAGACAGACAGACAGACAGACACAGAGACAGAGATGGGTAGGTGGATTGGAAGAGGAATAGACAGATGAGTAGATGGATTAATAGATGAATAGATAAATGAATAGATGAATGGATAGACACATTAGTAGATGATAGAATGGATGGATAGATGGCTAGATAGATGAACAGATGAATGGATAGACAGGAAGATAGATGATGGATAGACGTAAACCTAGAAGGATAGATGGTTGATTGATGTAGTAATAGATGGATGCAAGGATAGATAGATGGACATATGGATAGATTGGTGGATGGATAGATAGACGAATGCAGAGATATATTGATAGATGGATAAACAGATTGGTAAATAGATGGGCTGGTAGATTGATATATTGATTGATGGATGATAGATTGATCGATAGAAAGAAATAGATTGATAGATATATGGTTAGGTAAATGGACAGTTAGATGGGGATATATATATATATATATACCATTTCATTATGTATGAGGTCAATTTTTTTTATTACAGTTAAAATTAACGTAGATATATGACCGAACCTAACCATCCCTACCTAACCTAACCTAACCTATCTTTATAGGTTAGGTTGGGTTAGGAAGCGGAAAAAGTTAGGTTAGGTTAGGTTAGGTAGGTTAGGTAGTCGAAAAAACATTAATTCATGAAAACTTGGCTTATTAGGCAAATCGGGCCTTGCATAGTAGGCCAATAAGTGAGTTCTGGCTATTAAGTACGACATATATATATATATATATACATATATATATATATATATATATATATATATATATATATATATATATATATATATATACCGATAGATGGATTGATGCTGAATAAATTGATAGATGGATAGAAGATAGAAGATGGGAAAAATGGAGAGCTGGATGGATGGATGGATAGAAAGATATATTTTTATATAACTGGTTAGATAGAGTGATAGACAGACAGACGGATAGATGGATGGATACATGGATGCAGAAATGGATACATTGATAAATTGAAAGATGTATGGATATATAAATATACAGATAGATAGATGGTTAGGTAAGGAATGGATAGGCAGATGGGAGACAGACAGACATCCGGACAACTCCCCCCCCCCTCCCCCCCCCCCTCCCCCCCCCTCCCCCCCCACCCGAAGTTAGTCAATAGATACAGCAATATTTCACTGCTTTTAACTTCACTACAGCGCAAAATATTCATGGTGGACAGCGTCGAAATTGCTGCGGATGAAGTGTGAGGACAGTCCGGTGTAGCTGTTGACTGGCAGCTGAGAGGCGGGACCAAAGAGCCAAAGCTCAACCCCCCCGCAAGCAAGCACAACTATACAAGAGGAACAACTAGGTGAGGACACAGGCAGGACAGGCACAACTATACAAGAGGAACAACTAGGTGAGGACACAGGCAGGACAGGCACAACTATACAAGAGGAACCACTAGGTGAGGACACAGGCAGGACAGGCACAACTATACAAGAGGAACAACTAGGTGAGGACACAGGCAGGACAGGCACAACTATACAAGAGGAACCACTAGGTGAGGACACAGGCAGGACAGGCACAACTATACAAGAGGAACCACTAGGTGAGGACACAGGCAGGACAGGCACAACTATACAAGAGGAACCACTAGGTGAGGACACAGGCAGGACAGGCACAACTATACAAGAGGAACCACTAGGTGAGGACACAGGCAGGACAGGCACAACTATACAAGAGGAACAACTAGGTGAGGACACAGGCAGGACAGGCACAACTATACAAGAGGAACCACTAGGTGAGGACACAGGCAGGACAGGCACAACTATACAAGAGGAACCACTAGGTGAGGACACAGGCAGGACGCAACACAGAGAAGGGTGCCAGACATGACGGGTACGAGATGAAGGGAAAATCTATTGATAAAAATGATGCTCGCGTCAGAGACTGAAAACAGAGGAACATATAAAAGCTCAAACTCAAATATGTACAGTCACGGAGAAGTATTTATTCAGAGGTTATGAAATATGGAGAGAGAATATTAGCAATGGCTAGGAACTGGGAGAGGGATGGGATGCAGGATGGGATGCGGAGAACATATTATCCCCAGTTCGTCCTAGAGATCAGTCCAAGTTTCGTCTTAAGGCAAAGCTCAACGCCTTAAGCCATATTGATGCTCTGTCCACAGAGCATTCTCTCTCTCTCTCAAATCATATACACTGAAGGTTCCCTACACCGCCCCACGGGTGCAGCTGGAAGTGCAGTTGTTCTGACAATGGGCGATGGCTTATACTTTGAGTACAAGCAGACAAGTACAAGAGTCCGTATAAACAACTGGGCCTCTACCCTTCAGATCGAACTATTTGCTTTGCTCCTTGCACTGAAATGTGTACAAGTCTCCAAACTTGATACATTAATTGTAAGTGACTCTTTATCATCCTTAAATCCCAAAAAGGGTATGAGGATTCCATGTCTCTGGGCTCGGCAGCCACAGAGATAACCACAACAGATGCATAAAACAGTCCAATTTCCATCATTTGAACATTATTCTTCAATTGCCTCACCTCTCAAATCCCCTCTCGTACTAACCACTCCCTCCCAGCCACTACCTGCTTCCCTTAACCTCACCTAAATCCACACGTAACTCTACCCTATAGCCGATTCTCACTCTGCTACCTACCCCCTGCGCGTTACAATTCACCAAATGACTCGTCATAAATCTTTGCTAATTCAACTTACAATAGCCATTAAGCCCCTCGTCATCCCCCTCTCTATCTGATGAATCTAAAGCACACGAAGCACAGTCTATGCTTAAGACTGGCCCCCACGCTGACATTCCTGCTTCTCCACCATAGAGCAATTTTCGATATGTTATAGAGATTTAAATTTATTAGATATCCTTTGAAGAAAGACATTTTTTATATCCTTCGATATCATAAAGACAATGAAGCTTATATGTATGAGTGCACAGAAGCAAGTAAGATTTAAAGTATTGTTCATAAACAAATTAGAGATTGAAACAAATCAACTGAACCTGAAATAAGTAATAAAGAGAATCCAGTTATCATCGCACTCACAGAAACAAAACTATCAAGTGTCATTAGTCATTACAAATATTGAGTTCCCCAAATCTCAAATACTGAAAGAGAGAAAAGGGAGTGGAAGGAGAGAAGTATTCATACTGATCAGGAAATCGGTATGAATATCGGACATCTCACCGTAGAAGTGAGATGACAATAACCAGTTGACAATAACTTAAAGACTAAGTAAGGATCATCATAACAGTGGCAGAGCCTGAGAAGAGACAATTATCTAATATAAGTCACCAAATGACACAAACACTATGCTAACTATTACTAAAATACAGAGCAGCATCAATTGAAAACTGGAATGTATCCAAACAATTATTCATAGAAAACTTCAACCATTACAAAATAGACTGGGAGAGATCCACATAAATACACTGAGGGCTTAATTATTTTAATCCTCAGAGATAAACGTTTTAAACCAGGTGGACAGAGGGAAAGTGGACCAATAACGAAACAGCTGAACTTGACCTGACATTTACTCTAAACAAATCAAACTGCAGAAAGGAAAACTTTGCATCATTCCTGGCAACGAGCGATCATATTTTACTGAGAGGCATTGAAGGCATCAGAAGATGTAAGTGTAGCATAAGGAAGCAAAACCTATACAAAATTAGTTTTTTCATATACACCTCGTGACAAACAGGAATAAAAGACAA
>NW_025567286.1:0-35570 GCF_020424385.1 Procambarus clarkii | reverse complement strand
TAATTCAATAAAGGGGGATCGAGGAGATCATAATAACCAAGGAGAGAGTGGGGAGTCACAGCGACTCTAATTGGGTGTGTACACGTGACAACGAGGCCAATGTTAGAACAGCACCCCCTATCCTTTAAATGTGTGATGCTGTGCCCCTCTCCAAGAGCAGGAAGCAGAAGCAGGTTTTGGTTGGTTGTACGGAAAGGACGTACGCACTCGACCTTCAAACGACGAACACCATTATAATTAGTGGTAGCAGGGAGGGAATAGGGTGAGGGGGAGAGTTAGCTGAGCATTTGAGTGGGAACAGGGAGTGTTAGGGGTAGGGGGGTTTCCTTGCAGAAGAGGGTGGTGGAGTTGCCCTCCCCTCTAGTGTTACCGGGTTGCTGGTTGTAGGTTCCCGCCCTCACCTTTGGAGATGTTGTGTTGGGGGCTGTGATTTCCTGGTTTTCTCCTCTCGCCCTGAGCATCTTCCTTGCTTTTGCTGCCATTAAGGCACACCGATGAATGGTGTGCCTCAGCTAACTGACCCACTGTATGGGGTGCCACAGCTGACTGACACGCTGAAAAGGGTGCCTCAGCAAACAGACCCTTTGTATGGGGTGTCTTAGCTGAGTGACCCGCTGTATGGGGTGCCTTAGCCAACTGACCTGCTGGAAGGGGTTCTTCAGCTGACTCACCCTCTATGTGGGGTGGCACAGCTGACTGACCCCCTGAATGGGGTGCCTCAGCTGACTGACCCGCTACATGGGGTGGCACAGCTGACTCCTCCTCTGTATGGGGTGGCACAGCTTATAACAGTCGAAGCTATTTTAGAAAGGTTACTGTATTGAAGGCAGTGTGGATACGCCCTTGTACATAACATGCAGTGGAGTTGTAATTCTGCCTTGGAAAGATCTCTGGCCCAGGACTTTATAAAGGTAAGGTAAAAGTCTGTATGTTAATGTATTGTTTAATAACATCGTGTCATTTGCCCTATTAGCATATTGTCAGTTAGGAAGGGTTCATTTATAACTAATTTGTTTTAATAAATTTGATTATTCATTTATTCGTGTTTAGTGAGTTTCCCTCAACTGTGTTTCATGATTATGCGGATCTTGAGATCTTGGGCATTAGGCAATACCACCATGAGTATCCGGTAAGTTTTTTTATCGTTTCAATAGATTTTCCCTTGTGCTAGTTCAGTGAGCCACATTTGATAGTAAATTCATCCCTCCAATTCGTAACTGGGGATCCATATTCGAGAAAATATGTCTCATTGGCGGTTTCTTGTTTCATTGTCAATTAGGGAGGTTAATCAGGGTGGAGAGAATCAGTTAGTGGCAATGGAATGTTTTGAGTTCTCTTGAGTTGCTGGTAGCTGATCACGTACACTGCCATGTTGGTGTAATACCTAGGTAATCAAATACCTAGGTGACAAGATGTTGAACTAGAGAGGTTGCAGTGGTAACTCTGGGGGAACTCTAGAACAGTTAACTAAGGGCGGGCTATTGGACGAAAGAGAGTCATTAACCCCGTCCTCGTTACAATGGTAGCAGCGGTATTTTCAACAATTTCTCGATAAATTTTTGAAAAGCTTTCGCGTCTTGGCCATTAGGTCACCTTACTCGACCTTCTTCCATCTACTCAGGGGAGTTGGGAACTTCCATATTTCCAACTCCAGTTCCGTTTTTATAGAACTGTCGAAGGCGGAGAGATAGATAGAACACTATTTGTGAATTCTCCGAGGGCGTGTTAGGCGACCCGAAGGCTTAGGATTTCCAGTACACATATTGAAGGTGACTGAGGTTAGTTGCGGGATGAGGTAGGATTTTTCTAGCAACGGAGTGATGGTAGATATCAAACACTAGGTTTGGTAAGTCATTCTGCATTCTAATCATATTCAATAAATGTTAAGTTTTTCCTTAAGTAAGTGCTTTCCTTCTTTTTTTGTGTCCCCATTGATTTAAGTGTTTTTCATAAGAATTTCCATAGGTTAAGTACCCGTTGTCGTTTCTAAGTTTTCCCATAATTAAGTTGAATGTTCCGGGGACATAGTACAGGAGTTGTAATGTTGTCGTGTGGTACAACAATTTTTGTGGAAGCGTGGTTGTGAAGCAGTGAAGATTTTTTTTTCTTTTAAAAATCGTGTATGAATAATTCTAAGTCCACGTGGACATAAATTCGGGTTAATTGAGATTAATTCGAATTTTCATGTCAGGTGAGCGCCCAATATACTATCCTTATTCGTTAGAACATATCAGTAATGCCATCATTATTTTAGCATCCAAAAAGTGTTATTTGATTTTTGCCGACTTAAACGAATTTTCGGAAAATTGTGTGGTTGTTATTTTGGACAGAGTCCTCTTTGATAATTTGTGATGTGTGATAACTTTGGTAAGCGTAATTAATTTGAATTCGCGGGTCAGGTGCAAGATCCGCATGCCGTTATGATTCCTCAGACTGTGGCAGTAATGTAATTCTAATTTTAAAGTAAGGAATGTCGAATTCAATTTTTTAGAATTAAGCGATTTTTTTTTAATTTAGTTGGAGAAATCCTTAGTCCAGTTTTGTGTAAAATCTGAGTTTTTGCTGAAAATTCGAATTCTAATGTCAAGTGAGTAGCCCAGGAGTCATTATTATTAATTAGACTGTGCAGTTAACGTAAACCTTGTTTTCAAGTCCGTACAGGTAAAAAATGAATTTTAAGCGTTAAAGGGAAAAAGCGCTGGACTTGTGATTTAGCCAGGAACCCAACACCACTAGCATAAGCGGTCACTTTGTTTCGTTACATTCCATCTTGCGTACGAGTATAGTATAATCATTATTAGTCCATCCATTTAATTTACTCCATTATATAAGTAGTCAATTATTTAATATAGTTTTCTTTAAATAATGGTTAAGGTAATATTTTTTTATTTTATATAGAGTGCGAGACTCAGTTTTAAGTGAAACGGTCGATTGTGCTTTTAGAAGATTTTAGTGTTACAATGCACGCTCTATGAAACAAGTGTTTAATTTATAGTAAACCGCATTTAGTAACAAATAATTTACTTAAAGTACAATGATTTTTAATTTTTTAAATGTTTAATTTTGTTTGGTAATCTTTTTTGTTAATAGAGTTCAGTTAGGGTAAGCTTTCCTTTCATCGCAGTAATTACAATTTTAGGTCGTATAAAAAGAGAAATGAATTTCATTCATTGGACGCCTGGGGTCAGGGTGACAACGACACTTGTCAAAATTGTGTAAACAACAGGGAGATGTAAGGCTACTCGTAGGATTAAGACATTCTTATAATACTTGTCATAACTCTGAGCACAAGACTGGACGCATGGACGATTTTTAAAGAGTTGTGTTGGTTTTTGTTGTAAATTATTTTATTGTTAATCATTTATGGAGACACGAGTTTCGTTGAATTTTCACTTTGATCCGACGACGGGGTTTAAAGTCATAGGTTTTGTGGAAATGGTTGACTCCAAGTATGGACAAGGCGCATAAGTAGACGGGGACCAAAGGATCTCTCAGGTAGACCAGGGAATGCCCAGGGTGGGACGACTGGTCCGGGTGGCCAGGGGAACGAGAGCCCTGGAGGATGAAGTAGAATGAACAATCAATATAAAACAAATGTTAAAGTAGATCCTTTAGTTAGAATTCATTAAAATTTTCCTAAAGGCAATGATATGGATTTGTTAACTATCCTTAACACAGGTAGCAGATTTTGACCTTGCTCTGGGATTTTCCATCCTCCAACAAACCGAGAGTTATGCCTATGCTTCCGCCAGGTTGTTACCTGTCTTTTCCCAGGTCTGATTTGTTCATCTGTCCAGTTGATCCACCCACTTGTGAACTCCAATCTGTGAAGACCAAGGTGGGAGGCACGTTACACAAAGTCATCTTCCCCCCCCCCCACCAGACGCAGTAACTCGTAAATTGTTTATGTAGGGTGAGTGACATTACACTAGTCACTCGACCGACACCTCACGCCACTAACGAGGTTGTCTAGGCCAGCATGTTATCTACAATGACGCAGTCACCGGATGTAAACGTCTTACACTATCCTGGATAGCTGTCTCGACGTCACCGCCCCCCACCAGCTGCGTCGTCAAGACTGCAGGCAGACAGGAAGTGGAGTTTGAGAGGTCAAGAGAGGGAGCCAGCCAGTAGCAGTACTTATCATTCTCATCTATAGATACGTGGTTCTGTCGTCGGTTCTAACGGACAAGCAAAAAAGGCGGTCATAAGGCAAACGGCACGGTCCCTATAGAGTATAGCTGAATCGCCATAGACAAGGGGCAAAAGTTACCTCCTATGGCCCAAGTTCGATTCTACGAGAATAGACACAAATCGTGTTGATGGCTTAGTAGTCTTGTGACATCAACAAATGCCTGGGATACCATGAACCATCAGAAACGTCATGTTTAATTGGGTTTAAAACAAGGTTTCTTAATTGACTTCACTGGAGGGGGGAGGGGGTTGTAACAGTCGAAGCTGTTTAAGAAAGATTGCTGTATTGAAGGTAGTGTGGATACACCCTTGTAAAAACATGCAGTGGAGTGGTAGTTATGCCTTGGAAAGTTGGAAAGGGTTCATCTCAGGAGATTAGAGCAGAGATGTGTAAGCAAGGATCACCAGCTTCTCCTTGTGGTTGAATTATCCTTTATGAGTAACTCAAGTATTAAAGTAACTGTAATTAATAACTTCTGTTGTCAAGTACTTTGATTAATTTAACGTCAGTTATGAATAAAGAATCAAATCCTCTTCTTTCGTTCAAGGGCAGATGACTCGGGCAGAACTGGCAACACCAGTCTTAAGTCTCAGCCTCTTGCTGAGACTAGCAAGAGGCTGGTCTCACCCCCCCACCCCCCCCCCCCCTTCCACCTTCAACCTCCCTCTACTCCAAGACTCCATCTTACTTGTGTAAAGGAGGAAATGTATATGTTTATCTCTCAGAATGTTCGGTAATATGTTTATTGCTTGTGATGTGTGTCGTTGAAGGTATTAACACGATGTACTGAACGGGGTGAGAATAGCTTGAGCTACCTCATCCCTTTGTGTGTATTTTACCTCAATAAACTTATTTCAATTTCAATTCAAGACTCCATCTTGTTGTTAATTCAGCAATGTAGAGAAATTCAAGTTATCATTCAATATTGTATTTTATAATTTACCTGCTCAAGTATCTAGGTAATTTTCCAGTTGTTTTGGAATGATGATTAAGTCGCCTTCAGCGATCAGTACAAGATTGATCTTTGCTAATCATCCTTCAAGATTAATTTGGCAACTAAGACTAGGTAAGTCTCTCAGCTTGAGAGAGCAGGCTAAGAGTTAGTGCGGTTTGGGGAGCGACGGGAGGAGGTGTCTGCTCCCTAGGGGGAGGTCAAGGTCACGACCTCTGGCCCAGGACTTTGTAGGGGGGTAAGATAAAAGTTTGTACATTAATGTATTGATTAATAACGTCATGCCATTAACCATATTAGGATATTGTCAGCTAGGAAGTGTTCCTTTATAACTAATTTGTGTTTTAATAAATTTGATTATTCATTTATACGTGTTTAGTGAGTTTTCCCTGAATTGTGTTTCATGATTATGCGGATGTTGAGATCCTTGGCTTTAGGCAGTAACACCATGGGTTCCCTGTAAGTTTCTGTATCGATTCAATAGATTCAGTGAGTTACATTTAATAATAAATTCATCCCTCCTATTCATAACTGAGGATCAAAATTCGGAGAATTATGTCTAATTGGCGGTTTCCTGTTTCACTGTCAATTACGGGGGTAATCAGGGTGGAGTGAATCAGTTAGTGGCAGTGGAATGTTCTAAAGTTCTCAAGAATTGCTGCTGGCTGATCAGGTACACTGCCTTGTTGGTGTAGTACTTAGGTAATCAAATACCTAGGTGACAAGGTGTTGACACTACTACAAGGTGTGACACTACAGGTTGCAGTGGTAACTCTGGGGGAACCCTAGAATAGTTAACTAATGGAGTGATAATGGAAAAAAGGAAGCCATTACCACCGGTCCCCGTTACAACTGATTTAACAGTTATATGAGGTGACACAGCTGAGTGACCCATTGTATGGGGGTCATCTACAGATGACTGAACCTTTGTATGGGTTGTTTCAGCTTAATTACCCACTTAATGGGGGAGCATCAGATGACTGATGTGCTGTATGGGGTGCCTAGGCTGACTGACCTGCTGTAAGGGGTGCCTAGGCTGACTGACCCGCTCTAAGGGGTGCCTAGGCTGACTGACCTGCTGTAAGGGGTGCCTAGGCTGACTGACCCGCTGTAAGGGGTGCCTAGGCTGACTGACCTGCTGTAAGGGGTGCCTAGGCTGACTGACCCGCTGTAAGGGGTGCCTAGGCTGACTGACCTGCTGTAAGGGGTGCCTCAGCTGACTGACCCGCTCTAAGGGGTGCCTAGGCTGACTGACCTGATGTAAGGGGTGCCTAGGCTGACTGACCTGCTGTAAGGGGTGCCTAGGCTGACTGACCCGCTGTAAGGGGTGCCTCAGCTGACTGACCCGCTCTAAGGGGTGCCTAGGCTGACTGACCTGCTGTAAGGGGTGCCTAGGCTGACTGACCTGCTGTAAGGGGTGCCTAGGCTGACTGACCCGCTGTAAGGGGTGCCTCAGCTGACTGTCCACCTGTAAGGGGTGCCTAGGCTGACTGACCCGCTGTAAGGGGTGCCTAGGCTGACTGACCTGCTGTAAGGGGTGCCTCAGCTGACTGTCCAGCTGTAAGGGGTGCCTAGGCTGACTGACCCGCTGTAAGGGGTGCCTAGGCTGACTGACCCGCTGTAAGGGGTGCCTAGGCTGACTGACCCGCTGTAAGGGGTGCCTCAGCTGACTGTCCAGCTGTAAGGGGTGCCTAGGCTGACTGACCCGCTGCATGGGGTGCCTCAGCTGACTGTCCAGCTGTAAGGGGTGCCTAGGCTGACTGACCCGCTGCATGGGGTGCCTAGGCTGACTGTCCCGCTGCATGGGGTGCCTCAGCTGACTGACCGGAGAGACTGGAAAAACGTGCAGACTTTTCCACGAGGGGTGTGAGTGCACACCTACACTCTGGCACCATAACAGGAGGCCCGACAGCTGAGTAGAAAGCGCTTGTTATACGTAGTCCTAAGGTACCGGGTTCAATTCCCGGTGGAGGCGGAAGCAAATGGGCAGCGTTTCTTTCACTCTGAAGATTCTGTTCACCAGCAATACATAGGTACCTGGGAATTTGACAGCTGATACGAGCCGCTTCCTGGGGATGTGTAAGAAAAAGGAGGCCTGGTCGAGGACCGGGTCCCGGAGACGCTAAGCCCCGAAATCATCCCAAAATAACCTTAAGATAACCACACTCCACCAATCACAAACAGCAGTCAATCACTCCGCCACCGAGACAGACCATGATGGCGTGATAAAATTATAGTCATAAATACTATCTTTTACTTAACAGAATCTACAGAAAATATTAAAATTATTATCGCAGACAACCTAATTCAAAATTTTTAAATATTTATCTTATATTTATGTTATAATTAATAATTAAAATAATGCTAGTATCGGGGCGAGTGATACAACTCTCATCAGGCGAAACAAGTTACTGTGCTCGCACTTTTGAATGAATGAATGACAAATAGTAATTATAAAACTACCAAGATCGCTAGAGAGAGAAACAGAACAATAAGTTAGCGCTGATGGACATCTTTACGTTTCCACAGATCTCGACTAAGAGGACATGTTGCGGTTGGTATATAAAAGTGGTGGTTTGTTTGGCGGGCGTTCAGTAGCCAGGCGGGGCGGGCGGGGCCTCGCCACGTCTTCGGTGACGCTGGCAGAGAAGACGCTCAACCAGCCGCTCATGTCTACCCAGATGACACGGCCGGGCGGGATCGCCTCCTTCATGCGCCTACCAGTACACACCCACACTCAAGGTGAGCTTCCCTGGCAAGTCTCTCTTGCACCTCCCAGTACACACCCACACTCAAGGTGAGCTTCCCTGGCTAGTTTCTCCTGCACCTCCCAGTACACACCCACACTCAAGGTGAGCTTCTCTGGCAAGTCTCTCTTGCACCTCCCAGTACACACCCACACTCAAGGTGAGCTTCCCTGGCAAGTTTCTCCTGCACCTCCCAGTACACACCCACACTCAAGGTGAGCTTCTCTGGCAAGTCTCTCTTGCACCTCCCAGTACACACCCACACTCAAGGTGAGCTTCCCTGGCAAGTTTCTCCTGCACCTCCCAGTACACACCCACACTCAAGCTGAGATCTCTTCCCTGCGCCACTATTCCTCTTGTGTCATAATGAACACCTCTACTGACTGACCTTCTCTAACTTGCGTTTCAAGTATTAACAAATCAAAAACTTAGAAATCGGTAAATTTGTTCTATGGTGTATTAGCAAAGTTTTATTTTATACACGTCCAAATATTATGACACTTTTTATTGTGACAGAGATTGCTCAATTTATTCACAACATTCCTTCAATAGAACTGAACAGCAATTTTTTCTAAAGTAGTTAGTCGTTTAGACCTCTGTCCTTACCGCACCCTGTACTCGCCAACAAATTCAAAACGCTCGATAATTCAACAGCCAAATTCTTCATTTCTGAATTATATATATATGTCGTACCTAGTAGCCAGAACGCACTTCTCAGCCTACTATGCAAGGCCCGATTTGCCTAATAAGCCAAGTTTTCCTGAATTAATATATTTTCTCAATTTTTTTTCTTATGAAATGATAAAGCTTCCCATTTCATTATGTATGAGGTCAATTTTTTTTAATTGGAGTTAAAATTAACGTAGATATATGACCGAACCTAACCAACCCTACCTAACCTAACCTAACCTATCTTTATAGGTTAGGTTAGGTTAGGTAGCCGAAAAAGTTAGGTTAGGTTAGGTTAGGTTGGTTAGGTAGTCGAAAAACAATTAATTCATGTAAACTTGGCTTATTAGGCAAATCGGGCCTTGCATAGTAGGCTGAGAAGTGCGTTCTGGCTACTAGGTACGACATATATATATATATATATATATATATATATATACATATATATATATATATATATATATATATATATATATATATATATATATATATATATATATATATATATATATATATATATATATATATATTAGTATATTTTGGTAGCAGTCTTTCCTGTAGACATATATTATTAAATATGACCGAAAAAGTAAGATTAATAATTCTAACACGAATTTTCTCAATCTTTCGTACATTTCTTTTACCTGTTGGAGGTAAATCAAAAATCAATTCTCCAAAATTCATTTTTATTTCTAGTCTGACGCGACACGAGCGCGTTTCGTAAAACTCATTACATTTTCATAGACTTTAGTTTACAAATACACAACTGAATAGAACTTACGCATCTCCGATTTTATATCTACATTTTAGTGAGGTGGATGGGGTGAGGTGGCATTAAGAGGGTATTAATTTCATCAACACAAGACAGAACAAGAGGTGGCATTAATAGGGTATTAATTTCATCAACACAAGACAGAACAAGAGGTGGCATTAATAGGGTATTAATTTCATCAACACAAGACAGAACACGAAACAATGGGTATTGAATAGAAGTGTTTGTAGAAAGCCTATTGGTCCATATTTCTTGATGCTTCTATATTGGAGCGGAGTCTTGAGGTGAGTAGAATATAGTTGTGCATTAATTGGCTGTTGATTGCTGGTGTTGACTTCTTGATGTGTAGTGCCTCGCAAACGTCAAGCCGCCTGCTATCGCTGTATCTATCGATGATTTCTGCGTTGTTTACTAGGATTTCTCTGGCGATGGTTTGGTTGTGGGAAGAGATTATATGTTCCTTAATGGAGCCCTGTTGCTTATGCATCGTTAAACGCCTAGAAAGAGATGTTGTTGTCTTGCCTATATACTGGGTTTTTTGGAGCTTACAGTCCCCAAGAGGGCATTTGAAGGCATAGACGACGTTAGTCTCTTTTAATGCGTTCTGTTTTGTGTCTGGAGAGTTTCTCATGAGTAGGCTGGCCGTCTTTCTGGTTTTATAGTAAATCGTCAATTGTATCCTCTGATTTTTGTCTGTAGGGATAACGTTTCTATTAATAATATCTTTCAGGACCCTTTCCTCCGTTTTATGAGCTGTGGAAAAGAAGTTCCTGTAAAATAGTCTAATAGGGGGTATAGGTGTTGTGTTAGTTGTCTCTTCAGAGGTTGCATGGCGTTTCACTTTCCTTCTTATGATGTCTTCGACGAAACCATTGGAGAAGCCGTTGTTGACTAGGACCTGCCTTACCCTACAGAGTTCTTCATTTCTTGAAGAACTCTGTAGGGTAAGAACTCAAGAAGAGTTCTTCTTGAAGAACTCCGAAGAAGTTCGAAGAAGGCCGAAGTGGGTTTCCAGGCTTGTGCGTCTTGACATTTCCATACGCATATCCAGGTTTATATTCCCCAATGATCTTTGGCAGGTGGAGTCCGGATTTCTTGGCGTTCACAGTTTCGATCAGTTTGTTGACCTTTGCTTTTAATTCGGCTGTAGTGTCCTTCGTTACCCTTTGGAACTTAGTTTGGTCAGAGAGTATGATGTTCATTTTCGCCAGATATTCGTCTTTTTTAAGAATGACGTATATTGGCGACTTGTCACCTCTCCTGACAACTATCTCCTTGTTCTCACGAAGGCTTTTAGCTGCCGCTTTAAGCTCGGGGGACAGTATGGTGCTTCTGTAGTTGCCTCGATTCTTTCCTCCTTCTGCAATAAGTTCTGCTTGTAAGGTATCTTTGGTAGTGACCTTCTTTTGTGTCTCGAGGTCGAATATGTCGTCCAACAGAATTTCCAACTCTACTTTCCGGGCCATTTCACTCGGTCTGGACATAACATGACAGTTTATGCCCAGATTTAGGAGAGTGACTTGGTCCTCAGTGAGGTTAATTCCTGCAAGGTTCAGGAAGCCATCTCTTGGTCGTGGAATTGCCATAGGTCCTCCATATAATGTTGTTAGTTTCTTGATAATCCTTGTTTCAGTGCTGAGGTGATGTTGGTCTGTGAGGATGTCGAGGTGTTGTTCAATGCGGGTACGGATACTATGGTCGATGTTGCTATTTCTCCACTCGTTTGTAGCATGAAGTAGTTGCGTTTTGTTGTCTTTGATTTCATTCTCTGCCTTGTATATTTTACAGGAACTTCTTTTCCACAGAAGTGATTTTCGATTTACCTCCAACAGTGAAGCGTAATGTACGAAAGATTGAGAAAATTCGTGTTAGAATTATTAATCTTACTTTTTCGGTCATATTTAATAATATATGTCTACAGGAAAGACTGCTACCAAAATACACTAATATATATATATATATATATATATATATATATATATATATATATATATATATATATATATATATATATATATATATATATATATATATATATATATATATATATATATATATTGTGACGGAAAAGTGTTGGAGTGTTGATGTTCGGCAGGCCTCCAATGGCAGGTGTCAAAGCCTGGTCACACTTAAAACAAAAATATAGACTGCTTGCCTGTTGTCTGTGGTAAGTGAGAGGGAGGAACACGTAAAACACAAAGTATGAACAATGAAACTTTAATATATTTACTTTAAACATATATGAAAATAAAGACAAATCTCGGGGAGTTAAAAATTCAATGAAATAATAAAGAACTGCAAAGACAATGTGAGACACAATAATACAAAAGAGAAAATTTAAAAATGGTGCTGAGAATATCGGCTATGGCTGAAACCTCCCTTCGTATACGAGCTAATGAGCTAGTATATCAGAGAGAGATGTCAACGCTAACAGCACAAGGAATATTCTGAAGTTGATAGCTGGTCAGGCTCAGACGTCGACTCGGGTAGAGGGCGCTTAGGTGCGGTGTGCAGGTGCACGGCTGCCGAGTCACCAACCAAGAGCAGGCAGGCTGGTGAAGGGTAGTTAGCTGGTTTGATGACGAGCCGGCGTGTGGAGGACGTGTGGACTGGGGGGATTTTGGGTACGTTTTGCCTCCTGGTCAAAACGTTTTGTGCTACTGGTGACGTATGTTGAATGTAGCATCTTGAATGTAGCATCTTGAATGTTGATTGTTCATACTTTGTGTTTTGCGTGTCTTCCCTTACGTTACCACAGACAAACAGGCAAGCAGTCTATTTTTTTTTTTTGTAAGTGTGACTAGTGAGATGGCACTTTCCGGGCCATCTCACTCGGAGAAATAGCAACATCGACGAAAGTCTCGGTACCCGCATTGAACAACACCTCGATATCCTCACAGACCGACATCATCTCATCACTGAAACAAGGATTATCAAGAAACTGACAACGTTATATGGAGGACCAATGGCAATTCCACGACCAGGAGATGGCTTCCTGAACCTTGCAGGAATTAACCTCACTGAGGACCAAGTCACTCTCCTAAATCTGAGTATGAACTGTCACGTTATGTCCAGACCGAATGAAATGGCCCGGAAAGTGGAGTTGGAAATTCTGTTGGACGACATATTCGACCTCGAGACACAAAAGGTCACTACCAAAGATACCTTACAAGCAGAACTTATTGCGGAAGGAGGAAAGAATCGAGGCAACTACAGAAGCACCATACTGTCCCCCGAGCTCAAAGCGGCAGCTAAAAGCCTTCGTGAGAACAAGGAGATAGTTGTCAGGAGAGGTGACAAGTCGCCAATATACGTCATTCTTAAAAAAGACGAATATCTGGCGAAAATGAACCTCATACTCTCTGACCAAACTAAATTCCAAAGGGTAACGAAGGACACTACAGCCGAATTGAAAGCAAAGGTCAACAAACTGATCGAAACTGTGAACGCCAAGGAATCCAGACTCCACCTGCCAAAGATTATTGGGGAATATAAACCTGGATATGCGTATGGAAATGTCAAGTCACACAAGCCTGGAAAAATGCTATGCCCAAGATTACTATCCGAGTGCCTGCGGTGGGGTGGTTCAAATAGCCTCGGCTATCACCTCATTTTGTCCGGTCGTGATGGTCAAGTGGATTAAGGCGTCTTGTACATACCAGTTGCGTTGCTCCTGGGAGTATGGGTTCGAGTCACTTCTGGGGTGTGAGTTTTCAGTTGCATATTGTCCTGGGGACCATTCAGGCTTGTTCGCATTTGTGTTCCTCACGTGTGCCCCAAAGAATGAGGTGATTTGGTAAAATGCTATGCCCAAGATTACTATCCGAGTGCCGGCGGTGGGGTGGTTCAAATAGCCTCGGCTATCACCTCATTTTGTCCGGTCGTAATGGTCAAGTGGATTAAGGCGTCTTGTACATACCAGTTGCGTTGCTCCTGGGAGTATTGGTTCGAGTCACTTCTGGGGTGTGAGTTTTCAGTTGCATATTGTCCTGGGGACCATTCAGGCTTGTTCGCATTTGTGTTCCTCACGTGTGCCCCAAAGAATGAGGTGATTTGGTAAAATGCTATGCCCAAGATTGCTATCCGAGTGCCGGCGGTGGGGTGGTTCAAATAGCCTCGGCTATCACCTCATTTTGTCCGGTCGTGATGGTCAAGTGGATTAAGGCGTCTTGTACATACCAGTTGCGTTGCTCCTGGGAGTATGGGTTCGAGTCACTTCTGGGGTGTGAGTTTTCAGTTGCATATTGTCCTGGGGACCATTCAGGCTTGTTCGCATTTGTGTTCCTCACGTGTGCCCCAAAGAATGAGGTGATTTGGTAAAATGCTATGCCCAAGATTACTATCCGAGTGCCGGCGGTGGGGTGGTTCAAATAGCCTCGGCTATCACCTCATTTTGTCCGGTCGTGATGGTCAAGTGGATTAAGGCGTCTTGTACATACCAGTTGCTTTGCTCCTGGGAGTATGGGTTCGAGTCACTTCTGGGGTGTGAGTTTTCAGTTGCATATTGTCCTGGGGACCATTCAGGCTTGTTCGCATTTGTGTTCCTCACATGTGCCCCAAAGAATGAGGTGATTTGGTAAAATGCTATGCCCAAGATTACTATCCGAGTGCCGGCGGTGGGGTGGTTCAAATAGCCTCGGCTATCACCTCATTTTGTCCGGTCGTGATGGTCAAGTGGATTAAGGCGTCTTGTACATACCAGTTGCGTTGCTCCTGGGAGTATGGGTTCGAGTCACTTCTGGGGTGTGAGTTTTCAGTTGCATATTGTCCTGGGGACCATTCAGGCTTCTTCGCATATATATATATATATATATATATATATATATATATATATATATATATATATATATATATATATATATATATATATATATATATATATAGGGACCCATAGCCTCGGAGAAGAAAATAAAGAGTACTCAGAGAAGACCTTGTGGATCCTCACTGTACACTTTGATATTTTCTTCTCCTACCACCCCCTATTCTTTTGATATGTATGTATATATATGTAACTTGATTTGAAAATATCATTGCTCAAAAAGGGTTAGAACATTGGTTACATGCAGGGTACACCGCTGCTTGTCACAAGTTGTAGAGCCCCTCCAGCTCCTCAGATGGCGGGCAGGAACCATGGATACAGTGAGCATTTTCTCTCTGGATCGCCACACTAAGGCGCTGAAAGAGAAAATTGGCAGCTCTAGGGTCTCTAGTTGTTTCAATTAGTTTGGACCCCAGCTCCTTCAAAAAAAAACAGCAGCACTTTTACCCGAGGCACCAAGTGTCTCTGAGGCAATTTGGACAAAATTGTATTGATGATCAAGGTCTCTGTATTTACATGACTTGGCTGCTTCCCGGTGATTGGCAGCACGGCCTGCCTATGCAGCACTGAAGTCAACATAGGTGCTGGCTAAAGTTGAAACGCAAGTGTAGTCTCACACCAATTGTCTATCATTCTTCCAGGGGTTCACCATGATCCCATCTGGGCAACCCACAGCTTCATCAGAGTTGCGGGGCATTAGGTAACGGGTCTCTCTCTCTGCTGGACAACCAGCTGTGGTAAGGCTTCTCTTAATAATGACTTTAACCTCGCCGTGTCTTGCATGTCATCCTCCTGTCCTTTGGCAGAGAAGGCCATGCCGTCCGTACCTGTCGGCCTCTGCCTCGCTTCAATACACCTGCATTCAGTATGGATTGGGGCAGCGAAGCTTTACGCTGCCACAGCAATTCGGAGGGCCTGTGGAGTTAGACGAGCGCCGGTTGCTGACATTGGGGTTGCTAATAGGAAGTCATCTGAACTCATCGGAGCGATCCCAGTTGGATTGCTTATAGGCTTCAGAAGGCGGTGGTTGGGGGGGCTGGTCCTGCGAGAAAGAACCATTTGGTGGTGCAGTCTGTAAAGCTGGGATCATGTATCCCTGCCCATTGAATTAGGTGCTCAGGTAGGATTTCCTTCACCAAGTTGTCGGACACCATTGAAGAGGATGGCCTGTTTCCACTGTGAGTCGCTGAGAGAAAGGTTAAGGGCTTTTTCTAGCATTGATTTCAGCAAGCTGTCGTATTCTTCTAATTTAATATTACTGAAAGATGGCGAACATCTAAGAAAGTATGTCAGCCTGGGAAGGGACAAGCATCTGGGGATGAGGTAGAGTGCATCTTGAGCATCGATGTCTTCAGTCCTCTAGTTCATCCTCTTCAAGTCAATGATCTTCTTTCTAAGGACCTCGTTGATGGCATTCCCTCCAAGAGGGGCACCTAGGAGTGTGCTGTCCTCAGAGTTGGTTACATGAATATCAGGCAAAACAACCTTTATTCACTCTATTATATGCTGGTTGGTGGAGGTCATTTCGCACTTGGAAGAGTTCAAGGTGAGGCCTAAACTTGCTGGATTGACACTCCTTACCACAGAGTTTATTCAAAGTAATGTCTTTAATGAACCTATGTTTCCGTTACCTAAAACGTGTTGCAAACATGTTGGGATGGGGTATGTAAATTGTCGAGACGAGTATAAAACGTGTCGGGATGGATATAAAACGAGTGGGGACAGGTATAACACAGGTAAAAAACGTGCCATGACGGGTAATAACCATGTCAAGACGGGTATAACATGTGTTAGAACCGGTATAAAATTTGTCTATATTGGTATAAAACTTGTTGGTATGGGTTTAAAACGTGTCAGGATGGGTATATAATGTGCTTGGATGGGTATATGTGTCGGGACGGGAATTAAAAGTGTCTGAACGAGTAGAGAACGTGTTGGGACAGGTATAAAATGTGAATGGTGTTGCAGGTTTGGACGCGTGCTTCGTGGGCGTGCCACTGGACACAGGAAGTAGCAACAAGAGCGGCGCGCGCTTCGGTCCCCGCCAGATGCGCTGCGAGTCTCCCATGCGGCCCTTCAACCAGGCCACGGGGGCCAGCCCCTTCACCAGCCTCAATGTGGCCGACCTCGGCGACGTCTGGGTCAACATTTTCAAGTAACCAACGTGTCATCATCCATGACTCATGTTGTGTCATTCGCTTTATCTCATGTTATGCCATCCGCTCTGACTCATGCTGAGTCATATGCTCTGACTCTTGTATTAACCTAGTTGTGCTTGCGGGGGTTGAGTTTTGCTCTTTCGGCCCGCGTCTCAACTGTCAATCAACTATTACTAACTACTAACTAACTATATAATTTTACACACAAACACACACACACACACACACATACAACCAAGAAACTGCTCCATAACAGCTGTCTAACTCCCAAATACCTATTTAATGCTAGGTAACAGGGGCATTCAGAGTGAAAGAAACTTGGCCAATTTGTTTCTGCCTCGACCGGGAATCAAAGCCGGGCCACAGAATTACGAGTCCTGCACGCTGTCCACTCAGCTACCAGACCCCCATCTACTGGTGTGTCATCCACTCTGACTTATGTTGTGCCATCTGCTCTTGACTCATGTTGTGTCATGTGCTGTGACTCATGTTGTGTCATGTGCTGTGACTCATGTTGTGTCATGCTGTGACTCATGTTGTGTCATGTGCTGTGACTCATGTTGTGTCATGTGCTGTGACTCATGTTGTGTCATGTGCTGTGACTCATGTTGTGTCATGTGCTGTGACTCATGTTGTGTCATGTGCTGTGACTCATGTTGTGTCATGTGCTGTGACTCATGTTGTCATGCTGTGACTCATGTTGTGTCATGTGTTGTGACTCATGTTGTGTCATGTGCTGTGACTCATGTTGTGTCATGTGCTGTGACTCATGTTGTGTCATGCTGTGACTCATGTTGTGTCATGTGCTGTGACTCATGTTGTGTCATGTGCTGTGACTCATGTTGTGTCATGCTGTGACTCATGTTGTGTCATGTGCTGTGACTCATGTTGTGTCATGTGCTGTGACTCATGTTGTGTCATGTGCTGTGACTCATGTTGTGTCATGTGCTGTGACTCATGTTGTGTCATGTGCTGTGACTCATGTTGTGTCATGTGCTGTGACTCATGTTGTGTCATGCTGTGACATATGAAACAACCAGACAGCCTTTGCTTGCAAGCCTCTGATACAGTACCACACAAGAGGCTAGTGAAAAAGCTGGAGATGCAGGCTGGAGTGAAAGGAAAGGTACTCCATTGGATAAGGGAGTACCTAAGCAACAGAAGACAACGAGTCAGTGTGAGGGGTGAGGTCTCAGATTGGCGAGACGTTACGAGTGGAGTCCCGCAGGGGTCAGTCCTTGGACCTATACTGTTTCTGATATATGTAAATGATCTCCCAGAGGGTATAGACTTGTTTCTCTCAATGTTTGCTGATGGTGCAAAAATTATGAGGAGGATTGAAACAGAGGATGATAGTAGGAGACTACAAGATGGCCTAGACAGACTGAATGAATGGTCCAACAAATGGCTGCTAAAGTTCAACCCGAGTAAATGCAAAGTAATGAAACAAGGCGGTGGAAACAGGAGGTCGGACACAGGATACAGAATAGGAGATGAAGTACTTGAAGAAACGGACACAGAGAAAGATCTAGGAGTTGACATCACACCAAACTTGTCTCCTGGAGCCCACATAAAAATAATTACGTCTGCGGCATATGCTAGGCTGAGTAACATTAGAACAGCCTTCAGGAACCTGTGTAAGGAATCATTCTTGTATACCACATATGTAAGACCAATCCTGGAGTATGCGGCCCCAGCATGGAGCCCGTACCTTGTCAAGCACAAGACGAGCTGGAAAAAGTTCAAAGGTATGCCACTAGACTAGTCCCAGAACTAAGAGGCATGAGTTACGAGGAAAGGCTACGGGAACTGCACCTTACGGCATTGGATGACAGAAGAGTGAGGGGAGACGTGATCACTAACTACAAAATCCTAGACAGGGTAGACAAGGATAAACTATTCAACACTGGTGGTACGAGAACAAGGGGACACAGGTGGAAACTGAGTACCCAAATGAGCCACTGGGACGTTAGAAAGAACTTTTTCAGTGTCACCAGGCATCCTTTTTGTTACACATCCCCAGGAAGCAGCCCGTAGCAGCTGTCTAACTCCCAGGTACCATTTACTGCTAGGTGAACAGGTGCATCAGGGTGAAAGAAACGCTGGCTTTTTGTTTCGGCCTCCACCTTGGATCGTAACCGGACCCTTAAGACTACGAGTCCCGAGCGCTGTCCACTCAGCTGTCAGGCCCCTTCCTGACCTTGTATCAAGTGTTGTGATTCACCTTGTATCAATGTTGTAATTTACCTAGTATCAATGCTGTAGTTTACCTAGTATCAATGCTGTAATTTACCTAGTATCAATGCTGTAATTTACCTAGTATCAATGCTGTAATTTACCTTATATCAATACTGTGATTCACCTTGTATCAATGCTGAGATTCACCTTTTATCAATGCTGTAATTTACCTATAATCACTGCTGTAGTTTACCTAGTATCAATGCTGTAATTTACCTTATATCAATACTGTGATTCACCTTGTATCAATGCTGAGATTCACCTTGTATCAATGCTGAGATTCACCTTGTATCAATGCTGAGATTCACCTTGTATCAATGCTGAGATTCACCTTGTATCAATGCTGAGATTCACCTTGTATCAATGCTGAGATTCACCTTGTATCAACACTGTGATTCACCTTGTATCAATACTGTGATTCACCTTGTATCAAGGCTGAGATTCACCTTGTATCAACACTGTGGTTCACCTTGTATCAATACTGTGATTCACCTTGTATCAATGCTGAAATTCACCTTGTATCAGTGTTGTGATCGATCTTGCATGAAGTGTTGTGATTCTCCTTGAATCAAATATTGTGATTTACCTTGTATCAAGTGTTGTGGATCACCATGTATCAAGTGTTGTGGATCACCATGTATCAAGTGTTGTGGATCACCATGTATCAATTGTTGTGTTTCATCTTGTATCAAGTGTTGTGGATCACCACGTATCAAGTGCTGTGGTTCACTTTGTATTACGTTTTGTGTTTCACTTTGTATCAAGTATTGTGATTCACCGTGTATTAATGCTGTGATTCACCATGTATCAGTGTTGTAATTTTCCTTGAATGAAATGCTGTAATTCTCCTTGTATGAAGTGTTGTGATTTACCTTGTATGAATGCTGTGATTCACCTTGCATCAAGTGTTGTGTTTCACATTATATCAGTGCTTTGATTCACTTGTAACAAGTTTTGAGATTCACCTTGAATAAATGCATTGATTTACCTCAAAGCAGTGTTGTGATTCACTTTGTGTCAAGTGTTGTGAGTCACCTTGTATAGAGTGCCTTTACTCGCCATGCACTAGTGCTGTGATTCACCTTGTATGATTCATCGTCAATTAGTGTTGTTATTCACTATGCATCAAGTGTTGATACATGTTGTGATTCACCATGTATCAACTGTTGATATATGTTGTGATTCACCATGTATCAACTGTTGATATATGTTGTGATTCACCATGTATCAACTGTTGATATACGTTGTGATTCACCATGAATCAAGTGATCTGATTTCCCATGTATCAAGTGTTGTGTTTCACCGCGTGGACAATATTGTGATTCATCTTGTATCAATTGTTGTGATACACCTTGAATCAGGTGTTGATAATTGTCGTGATTCATAATATATCAACTCATGTGATTCACAATGTATGAAGGGTTGTGATTCACCTTGTATGAAGTGTTGTATTTCACTATGTATCAAATGATATGATTTACGTTGTATCAGTGCTCTGATTCAACATGTATCAGTGCTCTGATTGTCCTTGTATTAGGGTTGTGATTTATATTGTATCAGTACTGAGATTTATGTTGTATTAGTGCTGAGATTCTCCTTTGAATCACTGCTGTGATTTATATTGTATCAGTGCTGATATTTATATTGTATTAGTGTTGTGATCCACCTTGTATTACTGTATTACTGATGTGATTCACCTTGAACTATTGCTGTGATTCACATTATATTGTGCTGTGATTTACCTTGTATTACAGCTGTGATTCACCTTGTATTTTGCTGTGATTCACTTTGTATTAGTACTGTGATTCACCTTATAATAGCAGAGTGATTCACTTTGTATTTGTACTGTGATTCACCTTGTATTAGTGCCGTGATTCAAGTGGTATAAGGTAAGCGCTTACTATGTATCAAGTGTTGTGATTCACCTTGTATCAGTGCTGTGATTCACCTTGTATCAGTGCTGTGCTTCACCTTGTATCAGTGCTGTGCTTCACCTTGTATCAGTGCTGTGCTTCACCCTGTATCAGTGCTGTGCTTCACCTTGTATCAGTGCTGTGCTTCACCTTGTATCAGTGCTGTGCTTCACCTTGTATCAGTGCTGTGCTTCATCTTGTATCAGTGCTGTGCTTCACCTCTTGTATCAGTGCTGTGCTTCACCTTGTATCAGTGCTGTGCTTCACCTGTATCAGTGCTGTGCTTCATCAGTGCTGTGCTTCACCTTGTATCAGTGCTGTGCTTCACCTTGTATCAGTGCTGTGCAACACCTTGTATCAGTGATGTGCTTCACCCTGTATCAGTGCTGTGCTTCCCCCTGTATCAGTGATGTGCTTCACCCTGTATCAGTGCTGTGCTTCACCTTGTATCAGTGCTGTGCTTCACCTTGTATCAGTGATGTGCTTCACCCTGTATCAGTGCTGTGCTTCACCATGTATCAGTGCTGTGCTTCACCCTGTATCAGTGATGTGCTTCACCCTGTATCAGTGCTGTGCTTCACCTTGTATCAGTGCTGTGCTTCACCTTGTATCAGTGCTGTGCTTCACCTTGTATCAGTGCTGTGCTTCACCTTGTATCAGTGCTGTGCTTCACCTTGTATCAGTGCTGTGCTTCACCTTGTATCAGTGCTGTGCTTCACCGTGTATCAGTGCTGTGCTTCACCTTGTATCAGTGCTGTGCTTCACCTTGTATCAGTGCTGTGCTTCACCTTGTATCAGTGCTGTGCTTCACCTTGTATCAGTGCTGTGCTTCACCTTGTATCAGTGCTGTGCTTCACCTTGTATCAGTGCTGTGCTTCACCTTGTATCAGTGCTGTGATTCACCTTGTATCAGTGCTGTGCTTCACCTTGTATCAGTGCTGTGCTTCACCTTGTATCAGTGCTGTGCTTCACCTTGTATCAGTGCTGTGCTTCACCTTGTATCAGTGCTGTGCTTCACCATGTATCAGTGCTGTGCTTCACCTTGTATCAGTGCTGTGCTTCACCTTGTATCAGTGCTGTGCTTCACCGTGT
This sequence comes from Procambarus clarkii, assembly GCF_020424385.1. Classification (NCBI taxonomy): domain Eukaryota; kingdom Metazoa; phylum Arthropoda; class Malacostraca; order Decapoda; family Cambaridae; genus Procambarus; species Procambarus clarkii. The sequence goes on along the minus strand of NW_025567286.1, from coordinate 14,014 downwards.
ATCAGTGCTGTGCTTCACCTTGTATCAGTGCTGTGCTTCACCTTGTATCAGTGCTGTGCTTCACCTTGTATCAGTGCTGTGCTTCACCTTGTATCAGTGCTGTGCTTCACCTTGTATCAGTGCTGTGCTTCACCTTGTATCAGTGCTGTGCTTCACCTTGTATCAGTGCTGTGCTTCACCTTGTATCAGTGCTGTGCTTCACCTGTATCAGTGTGTATGTGCTTCACCTTGTATCAGTGCTGTGCTTCACCTTGTATCAGTGCTGTGCTTCACCTTGTATCAGTGCTGTGCTTCACCTTGTATCAGTGCTGTGCTTCACCCTGTATCAGTGCTGTGCTTCACCTTGTATCAGTGCTGTGCTTCACCTTGTATCAGTGCTGTGCTTCACCTTGTATCAGTGCTGTGCTTCACCTTGTATCAGTGCTGTGCTTCACCTTGTATCAGTGCTGTGCTTCACCTTGTATCAGTGCTGTGCTTCACCTTGTATCAGTGCTGTGCTTCACCTTGTATCAGTGCTGTGCTTCACCTTGAATGAGTGCTGTGCATCACCTTGTATCTGTGCTGTGCTTCACCGTGTATCAGTGCTGTGCTTCACCGTGTATCAGTGCTGTGCATCATATTGTATCAGTGCTGTGCTTCACCGTGTATCAGTGCTGTGCTTCACCGTGTATCAGTGCTGTGCTTCACCTTGTATCAGTGCTGTGCTTCACCTTGTATCAGTGCTGTGCTTCACCGTGTATCAGTGCTGTGCATCACCTTATATCAGTGCTGTGCTTCACCGTGTATCAGTGCTGTGCTTCACCTTGTATCAGTGCTGTGCTTCACTGTGTATCAGTGCTGTGCATCACCTTGTATCAGTGCTGTGCTTCACCGTGTATCAGTGCTGTGCATCACCTTGTATGAGTGCTGTGCTTCACCGTGTATCAGTGCTGTGCTCCACCGTGTATCAGTGCTGTGCTTCTCCTTGTATCAGTGCTGTGCATCACCTTGTATCAGTGCTGTGCTTCACCGTTTATCAGTGCTGTGCTTCACCTTGTATCAATGCTGTGCTTCACCTAGTATCAGTGCTGTGCTTTACCGTGTATCAGTGTTGTGCTTCATCTTGTTTTAGTGATGTGCTTCACCTTGTATCAGCGCTGTGCTTCACTTTGTATCAGTGCTGTGCTTCGCCTTGTATCAGTGCTGTGCTTCACCTTGTATCAGTGCTGTGCTTCACCTTGTATCAGTGATGTGCTTCATCTTGTTTTAGTGATGTGCTTCACCTTGTATCAGTGCTGTGCTTCACCTTGTATCAGTGCTGTGCTTCACCTTGTATCAGTGATGTGCTTCACCTTGTATCAGTGCTGTGCTTCACCTTGTATCAGTGCTGTGCTTCACCTAGTATCAGTGATGTGCTTCACCTTGTATCAGTGCTGTGCTTCACCTTGTATCAGTGCTGTGCTTCACCTTGTATCAGTGCTGTGCTTCACCTTGTATCAGTGCTGTGCTTCACCTTGTATCAGTGCTGTGCTTCACCTTGTATCAGTGCTGTGCTTCACCTTGTATCAGTGCTGTGCTTCACCTTGTATCAGTGCTGTGCATCACCTTGTATCAGTGCTGTGCTTCACCGTGTATCAGTGCTGTGCTTCACCGTGTATCAGTGCTGTGCTTCACCTTGTATCAGTGCTGTGCTTCACCGTGTATCAGTGCTGTGCTTCACCGTGTATCAGTGCTGTGCTTCACCTTGTATCAGTGCTGTGCTTCACCGTGTATCAGTGCTGTGCTTCACCGTGTATCAGTGCTGTGCTTCACCTTGTATCAGTGCTGTGCTTCACCTTCACCGTGTATCAGTGCTGTGCTTCACCGTGTATCAGTGCTGTGCTTCACCGTGTATCAGTGCTGTGCTTCACCTTGTATCAGTGCTGTGCTTCACCGTGTATCAGTGCTGTGCTTCACCGTGTATCAGTGCTGTGCTTCACCGTGTATCAGTGCTGTGCTTCACCTTGTATCAGTGCTGTGCTTCACCTTGTATCAGTGCTGTGCTTCACCTTGTATCAGTGCTGTGCTTCACCTTGTATCAGTGCTGTGCTTCACCTTGTATCAGTGCTGTGCTTCATCGTGTATCAGTGCTGTGCTTCACCTCAGTGCTGTGCTTCACCTTGTATCAGTGCTGTGCTTCACCTTGTATCAGTGCTGTGCTTCACCTTGTATCAGTGCTGTGCTTCACCGTGTATCAGTGCTGTGCTTCACCTTGTATCAGTGCTGTGCTTCACCTTGTATCAGTGCTGTGCTTCACCTTGTATCAGTGCTGTGCTTCACCGTGTATCAGTGCTGTGCTTCACCTTGTATCAGTGCTGTGCTTCACCTTGTATCAGTGCTGTGCTTCACCGTGTATCAGTGCTGTGCTTCACCTTGTATCAGTGCTGTGCTTCACCTTGTATCAGTGCTGTGCTTCACCTTGTATCAGTGCTGTGCTTCACCTTGTATCAGTGCTGTGCTTCACCGTGTATCAGTGCTGTGCTTCACCGTGTATCAGTGCTGTGCTTCACCTTGTATCAGTGCTGTGCTTCACCTTGTATCAGTGCTGTGCTTCACCTTGTATCAGTGCTGTGCTTCACCTCAGTGCTGTGCTTCACCTTGTATCAGTGCTGTGCTTCACCTTGTATCAGTGCTGTGCTTCACCTTGTATCAGTGCTGTGCTTCACCTTGTATCAGTGCTGTGCTTCACCTTGTATCAGTGCTGTGCTTCACCTTGTATCAGTGCTGTGCTTCACCTTGTATCAGTGCTGTGCTTCACCGTGTATCAGTGCTGTGCTTCACCTTGTATCAGTGCTGTGCTTCACCTTGTATCAGTGCTGTGCTTCACCTTGTATCAGTGCTGTGCTTCACCTGTATCAGTATCAGTGCTGTGCTTCACCTTGTATCAGTGCTGTGCTTCACCTTGTATCAGTGCTGTGCTTCACCTTGTATCAGTGCTCTGCTTCACCTTGTATCAGTGCTGTGCTTAACCGTGTATCAGTGCTGTGCTTCAACTTGTATCAGTGCTGTGCTTCACCTTGTATCAGTGCTGTGCTTCACCTTGTGTATCAGTGCTGTGCTTCACCGTGTATCAGTGCTGTGCTTCACCGTGTATCAGTGCTGTGCTTCACCGTGTATCAGTGCTGTGCTTCACCTTGTATCAGTGCTGTGCTTCACCGTGTATCAGTGCTGTGCTTCACCGTGTATCAGTGCTGTGCTTCACCGTGTATCAGTGCTGTGCTTCACCGTGTATCAGTGCTGTGCTTCACCTTGTATCAGTGCTGTGCTTCACCTTGTATCAGTGCTGTGCTTCACCGTGTATCAGTGCTGTGCTTCACCTTGTATCAGTGCTGTGCTTCACCTTGTATCAGTGCTGTGCTTCACCTTGTATCAGTGCTGTGCTTCACCTTGTATCAGTGCTGTGCTTCACCTCAGTGCTGTGCTTCACCTTGTATCAGTGCTGTGCTTCACCTTGTATCAGTGCTGTGCTTCACCTTGTATCAGTGCTGTGCTTCACCTTGTATCAGTGCTGTGCTTCACCTTGTATCAGTGCTGTGCTTCACCTTGTATCAGTGCTGTGCTTCACCTTGTATCAGTGCTGTGCTTCACCTTGTATCAGTGCTGTGCTTCACCTTGTATCAGTGCTGTGCTTCACCTTGTATCAGTGCTGTGCTTCACCTTGTATCAGTGCTGTGCTTCACCTGTATCAGTGCTGTGCTTCACCTTGTATCAGTGCTGTGCTTCACCTTGTATCAGTGCTGTGCTTCACCTTGTATCAGTGCTGTGCTTCACCTTGTATCAGTGCTGTGCTTCACCTTGTATCAGTGCTGTGCTTCACCTTGTATCAGTGCTGTGCTTCACCTTGTATCAGTGCTGTGCTTCACCTTGTATCAGTGCTGTGCTTCACCTTGTATCAGTGCTGTGCTTCACAGTGCTGTGTTCACCTTGTATCAGTGCTGTGCTTCACCTTGTATCAGTGCTGTGCTTCACCTTGTATCAGTGCTGTGCTTCACCTTGTATCAGTGCTGTGCTTCACCTTGTATCAGTGCTGTGCTTCACCTTGTATCAGTGCTGTGCTTCACCTTGTATCAGTGCTGTGCTTCACCTTGTATCAGTGCTGTGCTTCACCTGTGCTACCTCAGTGCTGTGCTTCACCTTGTATCAGTGCTGTGCTTCACCTTGTATCAGTGCTGTGCTTCACCGTGTATCAGTGCTGTGCTTCACCTTGTATCAGTGCTGTGCTTCACCTTGTATCAGTGCTGTGCTTCACCTTGTATCAGTGCTGTGCTTCACCTTGTATCAGTGCTGTGCTTCACCGTGTATCAGTGCTGTGCTTCACCGTGTATCAGTGCTGTGCTTCACCTTGTATCAGTGCTGTGCTTCACCGTGTATCAGTGCTGTGCTTCACCGTGTATCAGTGCTGTGCTTCACCGTGTATCAGTGCTGTGCTTCACCTTGTATCAGTGCTGTGCTTCACCTTGTATCAGTGCTGTGCTTCACCAGTGTATCAGTGCTGTGCTTCACCTTGTATCAGTGCTGTGCTTCACCTTGTATCAGTGCTGTGCTTCACCTTGTATCAGTGCTGTGCTTCACCGTGTATCAGTGCTGTGCTTCACCAGTGTATCAGTGCTGTGCTTCACCGTGTATCAGTGCTGTGCTTCACCTTGTATCAGTGCTGTGCTTCACCTTGTATCAGTGCTGTGCTTCACCTTGTATCAGTGCTGTGCTTCACCTTGTATCAGTGCTGTGCTTCACCGTGTATCAGTGCTGTGCTTCACCTTGTATCAGTGCTGTGCTTCACCGTGTATCAGTGCTGTGCTTCACCGTGTATCAGTGCTGTGCTTCACCTTGTATCAGTGCTGTGCTTCACCGTGTATCAGTGCTGTGCTTCACCTTGTATCAGTGCTGTGCTTCACCTTGTATCAGTGCTGTGCTTCACCTTGTATCAGTGCTGTGCTTCACCTTGTATCAGTGCTGTGCTTCACCTTGTATCAGTGCTGTGCTTCACCTTGTATCAGTGCTGTGCTTCACCTTGTATCAGTGCTGTGCTTCACCTTGTATCAGTGCTGTGCTTCACCTTGTATCAGTGCTGTGCTTCACCTTGTATCAGTGCTGTGCTTCACCTTGTATCAGTGCTGTGCTTCACCTTGTATCAGTGCTGTGCTTCACCTTGTATCAGTGCTGTGCTTCACCTTGTATCAGTGCTGTGCTTCACCTTGTATCAGTGCTGTGCTTCACCTTGTATCAGTGCTGTGCACCTTGTATCAGTGCTGTGCTTCACCTTGTATCAGTGCTGTGCTTCACCTTGTATCAGTGCTGTGCTTCACCTTGTATCAGTGCTGCTGTGCTTCACCTTGTATCAGTGCTGTGCTTCACCTTGTATCAGTGCTGTGCTTCACCTTGTATCAGTGCTGTGCTTCACCTTGTATCAGTGCTGTGCTTCACCTTGTATCAGTGCTGTGCTTCACCTTGTATCAGTGCTGTGCTTCACCTTGTATCAGTGCTGTGCTTCACCTTGTATCAGTGCTGTGCTTCACCTTGTATCAGTGCTGTGCTTCACCTTGTATCAGTGCTGTGCTTCACCTTGTATCAGTGCTGTGCTTCACCTTGTATCAGTGCTGTGCTTCACCTTGTATCAGTGCTGTGCTTCACCTTGTATCAGTGCTGTGCTTCACCTTGTATCAGTGCTGTGCTTCACCTTGTATCAGTGCTGTGCTTCACCTTGTATCAGTGCTGTGCTTCACCTTGTATCAGTGCTGTGCTTCACCTTGTATCAGTGCTGTGCTTCACCTTGTATCAGTGCTGTGCTTCACCTTGTATCAGTGCTGTGCTTCACCGTGTGTATCAGTGCTGTGCTTCACCTTGTATCAGTGCTGTGCTTCACCTTGTATCAGTGCTGTGCTTCACCTTGTATCAGTGCTGTGCTTCACCGTGTATCAGTGCTGTGCTTCACCGTGTATCAGTGCTGTGCTTCACCTTGTATCAGTGCTGTGCTTCACCTTGTATCAGTGCTGTGCTTCACCTTCACCGTGTATCAGTGCTGTGCTTCACCTTGTATCAGTGCTGTGCTTCACCTTGTATCAGTGCTGTGCTTCACCTTGTATCAGTGCTGTGCTTCACCTTGTATCAGTGCTGTGCTTCACCTTGTATCAGTGCTGTGCTTCACCTTGTATCAGTGCTGTGCTTCACCTTGTATCAGTGCTGTGCTTCACCTTGTATCAGTGCTGTGCTTCACCTTGTATCAGTGCTGTGCTTCACCTTGTATCAGTGCTGTGCTTCACCTTGTATCAGTGCTGTGCTTCACCTGTGTATCAGTGCTGTGCTTCACCTTGTATCAGTGCTGTGCTTCACCTTGTATCAGTGCTGTGCTTCACCTTGTATCAGTGCTGTGCTTCACCTTGTATCAGTGCTGTGCTTCACCTTGTATCAGTGCTGTGCTTCAGTGCTGTGCTTCACCTTGTATCAGTGCTGTGCTTCACCTTGTATCAGTGCTGTGCTTCACCTTGTATCAGTGCTGTGCTTCACCTTGTATCAGTGCTGTGCTTCACCTTGTATCAGTGCTGTGCTTCACCTTGTATCAGTGCTGTGCTTCACCTTGTATCAGTGCTGTGCTTCACCTTGTATCAGTGCTGTGCTTCACCTTGTATCAGTGCTGTGCTTCAGTGCTGTGCTTCACCTTGTATCAGTGCTGTGCTTCACCTTGTATCAGTGCTGTGCTTCACCTTGTATCAGTGCTGTGCTTCACCTTGTATCAGTGCTGTGATTCACCTTGTATCAGTGCTGTGCTTCACCTTGTATCAGTGCTGTGCTTCACCTTGTATCAGTGCTGTGCTTCACCTTGTATCAGTGCTGTGCTTCACCTTGTATCAGTACTGTGCTTCATTGTATCAGTGCTGTGCTTCACCTTGTATCAGTGCTGTGCTTCACCTTGTATCAGTGCTGTGCTTCACCTTGTATCAGTGCTGTGCTTGTATCACCTTGTATCAGTGCTGTGCTTCACCTGTGTATCAGTGCTGTGCTTCACCTTGTATCAGTGCTGTGCTTCACCTTGTATCAGTGCTGTGCTTCACCTTGTATCAGTGCTGTGCTTCACCGTGTATCAGTGCTGTGCTTCACCGTGTATCAGTGCTGTGCTTCACCTTGTATCAGTGCTGTGCTTCACCTTGTATCAGTGCTGTGCTTCACCTTGTATCAGTGCTGTGCTTCACCGTGTATCAGTGCTGTGCTTCACCGTGTATCAGTGCTGTGCTTCACCGTGTATCAGTGCTGTGCTTCACCGTGTATCAGTGCTGTGCTTCACCTTGTATCAGTGCTGTGCTTCACCTTGTATCAGTGCTGTGCTTCACCGTGTATCAGTGCTGTGCTTCACCGTGTATCAGTGCTGTGCTTCACCTTGTATCAGTGCTGTGCTTCACCTTGTATCAGTGCTGTGCTTCACCTTGTATCAGTGCTGTGCTTCACCTTGTATCAGTGCTGTGCTTCATCAGTGCTGTGCTTCACCTTGTATCAGTGCTGTGCTTCACCGTCAGTATCAGTGCTGTGCTTCACCTTGTATCAGTGCTGTGCTTCACCTTGTATCAGTGCTGTGCTTCACCGTGTATCAGTGCTGTGCTTCACCGTGTATCAGTGCTGTGCTTCACCGTGTATCAGTGCTGTGCTTCACCTTGTATCAGTGCTGTGCTTCACCTTGTATCAGTGCTGTGCTTCACCTTGTATCAGTGCTGTGCTTCACCTTGTATCAGTGCTGTGCTTCACCTTGTATCAGTGCTGTGCTTCACCTTGTATCAGTGCTGTGCTTCACCTTGTATCAGTGCTGTGCTTCACCTTGTATCAGTGCTGTGCTTCACCTTGTATCAGTGCTGTGCTTCACCTTGTATCAGTGCTGTGCTTCACCTTGTATCAGTGCTGTGCTTCACCTTGTATCAGTGCTGTGCTTCACCTTGTATCAGTGCTGTGCTTCACCTTGTGCTGTGCTTCACCTTCAGTGCTGTGCTTCACCTTGTATCAGTGCTGTGCTTCACCTTGTATCAGTGCTGTGCTTCACCTTGTATCAGTGCTGTGCTTCACCTTGTATCAGTGCTGTGCTTCACCTTGTATCAGTGCTGTGCTTCACCTTGTATCAGTGCTGTGCTTCACCGTGTATCAGTGCTGTGCTTCACCTTGTATCAGTGCTGTGCTTCACCTTGTATCAGTGCTGTGCTTCACCTGTGTATCAGTGCTGTGCTTCACCTTGTATCAGTGCTGTGCTTCACCGTGTATCAGTGCTGTGCTTCACCGTGTATCAGTGCTGTGCTTCACCTTGTATCAGTGCTGTGCTTCACCTTGTATCAGTGCTGTGCTTCACCGTGTATCAGTGCTGTGCTTCACCGTGTATCAGTGCTGTGCTTCACCGTGTATCAGTGCTGTGCTTCACCTCAGTGCTGTGCTTCACCTTGTATCAGTGCTGTGCTTCACCGTGTATCAGTGCTGTGCTTCACCGTGTATCAGTGCTGTGCTTCACCGTGTATCAGTGCTGTGCTTCACCGTGTATCAGTGCTGTGCTTCACCTTGTATCAGTGCTGTGCTTCACCGTGTATCAGTGCTGTGCTTCACCGTGTATCAGTGCTGTGCTTCACCGTGTATCAGTGCTGTGCTTCACCGTGTATCAGTGCTGTGCTTCACCGTATCAGTGCTGTGCTTCATCAGTGCTGTGCTTCACCGTGTATCAGTGCTGTGCTTCACCGTGTATCAGTGCTGTGCTTCACCTTGTATCAGTGCTGTGCTTCACCTTGTATCAGTGCTGTGCTTCACCTTGTATCAGTGCTGTGCTTCACCTTGTATCAGTGCTGTGCTTCACCGTGTATCAGTGCTGTGCTTCACCGTGTATCAGTGCTGTGCTTCACCTTGTATCAGTGCTGTGCTTCACCTTGTATCAGTGCTGTGCTTCACCTTGTATCAGTGCTGTGCTTCACCTTGTATCAGTGCTGTGCTTCACCTTGTATCAGTGCTGTGCTTCACCTTGTATCAGTGCTGTGCTTCACCTTGTATCAGTGCTGTGCTTCACCAGTGTATCAGTGCTGTGCTTCACCTTGTATCAGTGCTGTGCTTCACCTTGTATCAGTGCTGTGCTTCACCTTGTATCAGTGCTGTGCTTCACCTGTATCAGTGCTGTGCTTCACCGTCAGTGCTGTGCTTCACCGTGTATCAGTGCTGTGCTTCACCGTGTATCAGTGCTGTGCTTCACCGTGTATCAGTGCTGTGCTTCACCGTGTATCAGTGCTGTGCTTCACCGTGTATCAGTGCTGTGCTTCACCGTGTATCAGTGCTGTGCTTCACCGTGTATCAGTGCTGTGCTTCACCTTGTATCAGTGCTGTGCTTCACCTTGTATCAGTGCTGTGCTTCACCTTGTGTATCAGTGCTGTGCTTCACCTTGTATCAGTGCTGTGCTTCACCGTGTATCAGTGCTGTGCTTCACCGTGTATCAGTGCTGTGCTTCACCTTGTATCAGTGCTGTGCTTCACCTTGTATCAGTGCTGTGCTTCACCTTGTATCAGTGCTGTGCTTCACCTTGTATCAGTGCTGTGCTTCACCTTGTATCAGTGCTGTGCTTCACCTTGTATCAGTGCTGTGCTTCACCTTGTATCAGTGCTGTGCTTCACCTTGTATCAGTGCTGTGCTTCACCTTGTATCAGTGCTGTGCTTCACCTTGTATCAGTGCTGTGCTTCACCTTGTATCAGTGCTGTGCTTCACCTTGTATCAGTGCTGTGCTTCACCTTGTATCAGTGCTGTGCTTCACCTTGTATCAGTGCTGTGCTTCACCTTGTATCAGTGCTGTGCTTCACCTTGTATCAGTGCTGTGCTTCACCTTGTATCAGTGCTGTGCTTCACCTTGTATCAGTGCTGTGCTTCACCTTGTATCAGTGCTGTGCTTCACCTTGTATCAGTGCTGTGCTTCACCTTGTATCAGTGCTGTGCTTCACCTTGTATCAGTGCTGTGCTTCACCTTGTATCAGTGCTGTGCTTCACCTTGTATCAGTGCTGTGCTTCACCTTGTATCAGTGCTGTGCTTCACCTTGTATCAGTGCTGTGCTTCACCTTGTATCAGTGCTGTGCTTCACCTTGTATCAGTGCTGTGCTTCACCAGTGCTGTGCTTCATGTATCAGTGCTGTGCTTCACCTTGTATCAGTGCTGTGCTTCACCTTGTATCAGTGCTGTGCTTCACCTTGTATCAGTGCTGTGCTTCACCTTGTATCAGTGCTGTGCTTCACCTTGTATCAGTGCTGTGCTTCACCTTGTATCAGTGCTGTGCTTCACCTTGTATCAGTGCTGTGCTTCACCTTGTATCAGTGCTGTGCTTCACCTTGTATCAGTGCTGTGCTTCACCTTGTATCAGTGCTGTGCTTCACCTTGTATCAGTGCTGTGCTTCACCTTGTATCAGTGCTGTGCTTCACCTTGTATCAGTGCTGTGCTTCACCTTGTATCAGTGCTGTGCTTCACCTTGTATCAGTGCTGTGCTTCACCTGTGTATCAGTGCTGTGCTTCACCTTGTATCAGTGCTGTGCTTCACCTTGTATCAGTGCTGTGCTTCACCTTGTATCAGTGCTGTGCTTCACCTTGTATCAGTGCTGTGCTTCACCTTGTATCAGTGCTGTGCTTCACCTTGTATCAGTGCTGTGCTTCACCTTGTATCAGTGCTGTGCTTCACCTTGTATCAGTGCTGTGCTTCACCTTGTATCAGTGCTGTGCTTCACCTTGTATCAGTGCTGTGCTTCACCTTGTATCAGTGCTGTGCTTCACCTTGTATCAGTGCTGTGCTTCACCTTGTGTATCAGTGCTGTGCTTCACCTTGTATCAGTGCTGTGCTTCACCTTGTATCAGTGCTGTGCTTCACCTTGTATCAGTGCTGTGCTTCACCTTGTATCAGTGCTGTGCTTCACCTTGTATCAGTGCTGTGCTTCACCTTGTATCAGTGCTGTGTATCAGTGCTGTGCTTCACCTTGTATCAGTGCTGTGCTTCACCTTGTATCAGTGCTGTGTGCTTCACCTTGTATCAGTGCTGTGCTTCACCTTGTATCAGTGCTGTGCTTCACCTTGTATCAGTGCTGTGCTTCACCTTGTATCAGTGCTGTGCTTCACCTTGTATCAGTGCTGTGCTTCACCTTGTATCAGTGCTGTGCTTCACCTTGTATCAGTGCTGTGCTTCACCTTGTATCAGTGCTGTGCTTCACCTTGTATCAGTGCTGTGCTTCACCTTGTATCAGTGCTGTGCTTCACCTTGCTGTGCTTCACCTTGTATCAGTGCTGTGCTTCACCTTGTATCAGTGCTGTGCTTCACCTTGTATCAGTGCTGTGCTTCACCTTGTATCAGTGCTGTGCTTCACCTTGTATCAGTGCTGTGCTTCACCTTGTATCAGTGCTGTGCTTCACCTTGTATCAGTGCTGTGCTTCACCTTGTATCAGTGCTGTGCTTCACCTTGTATCAGTGCTGTGCTTCACCTTGTATCAGTGCTGTGCTTCACCTTGTATCAGTGCTGTGCTTCACCTTGTATCAGTGCTGTGCTTCACCTTGTATCAGTGCTGTGCTTCACCTTGTATCAGTGCTGTGCTTCACCTTGTATCAGTGCTGTGCTTCACCTTGTATCAGTGCTGTGCTTCACCTTGTATCAGTGCTGTGCTTCACCTTGTATCAGTGCTGTGCTTCACCTTGTATCAGTGCTGTGCTTCACCTTGTATCAGTGCTGTGCTTCACCTTGTATCAGTGCTGTGCTTCACCTTGTATCAGTGCTGTGCTTCACCTTGTATCAGTGCTGTGCTTCACCTTGTATCAGTGCTGTGCTTCACCTGTGTATCAGTGCTGTGCTTCACCTTGTATCAGTGCTGTGCTTCACCTTGTATCAGTGCTGTGCTTCACCAGTGCTGTGCTTCACCTTGTATCAGTGCTGTGCTTCACCTTGTATCAGTGCTGTGCATCACCTTGTATCAGTGCTGTGCTTCACCGTGTATCAGTGCTGTGCTTCACCTTGTATCAGTGCTGTGCTTCACCGTGTATCAGTGCTGTGCTTCACCTTGTATCAGTGCTGTGCTTCACCGTGTATCAGTGCTGTGCTTCACCTTGTATCAGTGCTGTGCTTCACCGTGTATCAGTGCTGTGCTTCACCTTGTATCAGTGCTGTGCTTCACCTTGTATCAGTGCTGTGCTTCACCAGTGTGTATCAGTGCTGTGCTTCACCTTGTATCAGTGCTGTGCTTCACCTTGTATCAGTGCTGTGCTTCACCTTGTATCAGTGCTGTGCTTCACCTTGTATCAGTGCTGTGCTTCACCGTGTATCAGTGCTGTGCTTCACCTTGTATCAGTGCTGTGCTTCACCTTGTATCAGTGCTGTGCTTCACCTTGTATCAGTGCTGTGCTTCACCTTGTATCAGTGCTGTGCTTCACCTTGTATCAGTGCTGTGCTTCACCTTGTATCAGTGCTGTGCTTCACCTTGTATCAGTGCTGTGCTTCACCTTGTATCAGTGCTGTGCTTCACCTTGTATCAGTGCTGTGCTTCACCTTGTATCAGTGCTGTGCTTCACCGTGTATCAGTGCTGTGCTTCACCTTGTATCAGTGCTGTGCTTCACCGTGTATCAGTGCTGTGCTTCACCGTGTATCAGTGCTGTGCTTCACCGTGTATCAGTGCTGTGCTTCACCGTGTATCAGTGCTGTGTTCACCGTGTATCAGTGCTGTGCTTCACCTTGTATCAGTGCTGTGCTTCACCTTGTATCAGTGCTGTGCTTCACCTTGTATCAGTGCTGTGCTTCACCTTGTATCAGTGCTGTGCTTCACCTTGTATCAGTGCTGTGCTTCACCTTGTATCAGTGCTGTGCTTCACCTTGTATCAGTGCTGTGCTTCACCTTGTATCAGTGCTGTGCTTCACCTTGTATCAGTGCTGTGCTTCACCTTGTATCAGTGCTGTGCTTCACCTTGTATCAGTGCTGTGCTTCACCTTGTATCAGTGCTGTGCTTCACCTTGTATCAGTGCTGTGCTTCACCTTGTATCAGTGCTGTGCTTCACCTTGTATCAGTGCTGTGCTTCACCTTGTATCAGTGCTGTGCTTCACCTTGTATCAGTGCTGTGCTTCACCTTGTATCAGTGCTGTGCTTCACCTTGTATCAGTGCTGTGCTTCACCTTGTATCAGTGCTGTGCTTCACCTTGTATCAGTGCTGTACTTCACCGTGTATCAGTGCTGTGCTTCACCGTGTATCAGTGCTGTGCTTCACTGTGTATCAGTGCTGTGCTTCACTGTGTATCAGTGCTGTGCTTCACCTTGTATCAGTGCTGTGCTTCACCTTGTATCAGTGCTCTGCTTCACCGTGTATCAGTGCTGTGCTTCACCGTGTATCAGTGCTGTGCTTCACCGTGTATCAGTGCTGTGCTTCACCGTGTATCAGTGCTGTGCTTCACCGTGTATCAGTGCTGTGCTTCACCGTGTATCAGTGCTGTGCTTCACCGTGTATCAGTGCTGTGCTTCACCTTGTATCAGTGCTGTGCTTCACAGTGCTGTGTATCAGTGCTGTGCTTCACCGTGTATCAGTGCTGTGCTTCACCGTGTATCAGTGCTGTGCTTCACCTTGTGTATCAGTGCTGTGCTGTATCAGTGCTGTGCTTCACCGTGTATCAGTGCTGTGCTTCACCGTGTATCAGTGCTGTGCTTCACCGTGTATCAGTGCTGTGCTTCACCGTGTATCAGTGCTGTGCTTCACCGTGTATCAGTGCTGTGCTTCACCTTGTATCAGTGCTGTGCTTCATCAGTGCTGTGCTTCACCTTGTATCAGTGCTGTGCTTCACCGTGTATCAGTGCTGTGCTTCACCGTGTATCAGTGCTGTGCTTCACCGTGTATCAGTGCTGTGCTTCACCGTGTATCAGTGCTGTGCTTCACCGTGTATCAGTGCTGTGCTTCACCTTGTATCAGTGCTGTGCTTCACCTTGTATCAGTGCTGTGCTTCACCTTGTATCAGTGCTGTGCTTCACCTTGTATCAGTGCTGTGCT
>NW_025567285.1:115000-170000 GCF_020424385.1 Procambarus clarkii | reverse complement strand
TGGAAAAGTGACAGTCAATGACTCTACAAAAGTACAAGTTCACTATGACTTAACCAAAAACGAAGTCAATTACAGGTCGTCCAAACGTTAGAATTACAATGTATGGTAATGTGACAGTCAGAATTTCCTCTCGTAAGTCTTAAGTCCATAAACGAGGAAATTCGTCCATGTCGACAATGTTACAAGTGAGAAGCAAAGCTGAGTGAGGAACGACAGTACGGAGGAAGGCTGGAGGAGGGTGAGAGAGAGAGAGAGAGAGAGAGAGGAGAGAGAGAGAGAGAGAGAGAGAGAGAGAGAGAGAGAGAGAGAGAGAGAGAGAGAGAGAGATAAAAGTCAAGAGTAGAAGGGGCCGGGAGAGATACTTGATGCATAAACCTATACTTAATACTAAAGCTGCCACCATCCTGTCATTCTTAACACATATTAGAGGAGTGTGAGAGAACAACACTGCTTAAGAGTTGACACTAACTTGAGTGAGCAGTAACCTGCCGCCACCCTGGTGTGTGAGGTGAGGGCGCCTCACCCGTCACTACCACTCTCCTGCCACCCTCGTGGCATCATATTTTACCCTCAACTATCGTGAGGGGGGGGGGGGAGGGGGGTGATCATTACTACTGTTAGATATATTCTACGGGTCATCAATAACGAGGGATGAACATGTGTAACTTTCAAACAACACTTTATTGACCCAAACACTTCACAAATGACTAGTTAAAGAGATGAAAGCTTTACAAACTGTATATATTCCTTGAGGTTATCTTGAGGTTATCTTGAGTTGATTTCGGGGCTTTAGTGTCCCCGCGGCCCGGTCCTTGACCAGGCCTCCACCCCCAGGAAGCAGCCCGTGACAGCTGACTAACACCCAGGTACCTATTTTACTGCTAGGTAACAGGGGCATTCAGGGTGAAAGAAAGAAAGGCCGTCGAGGCCTTAACACTGGAATTGATTAAACAATATGAATCCATCCGCTCATCCTCAACTATACCGGCTTACTGGTAATAGACTACACTGCATGCACTATAACCACATTATTGGCACTGTTACCTCACCATCTAAGTGGAAGTGTTACCCCACAGGGGATGACTGGCTCACCCCCCCCTCCACCAGGGGCTCGACTGTTAAGTGTAATAAACTTACACTGTTACACATCCCCCTATCTCCCCCAAAATGAAGCTTTTTGTAGTGGGGATCCAATCAAGATTTAATCTCACTCGAAAACTTCATTTAGTGGAGATATAAAATACATAGTAAGAATAAACATCATCAGCAAATTACATATAAAATACATACTAACTAAAGAATATTCAAATAAATGGTCAAAACCCTCGCTGAAACATTTAAGGTCAGTTCACTGCTCTATCAAACTTTCTCAAAAGGGTTTCAACAACATGAAATGAACACAGGGGTGACAGTGGGACGGGTGACACAGGGGGTGACAGTGGGACGGGTGATGTGTGTGTGTGTGTGTGTGTGTGTACTCACCTAATTGTGCTTGCGGGGGTTGAGCTCTGGCTCTTTGGTCCCGCCTCTCAACCGTCAATCAACAGGTGTACAGGTTCCTGAGCCTATTGGGCTCTATCATATCTACACTTGAAACTGTGTATGGAGTCAGCCTCCACCACATCACTGCCTAATGCATTCCATTTGTCAACCACTCTGACACTAAAAAAGTTCTTTCTAATATCTCTGTGGCTCATTTGGGCACTCAGTTTCCACCTGTGTCCCCTAGTGCGTGTGCCCCTTGTGTTAAATAGCCTGTCTTTATCTACCCTATCAATTCCCTTGAGAATCTTGAATGTGGTGATCATGTCCCCCCTAACTCTTCTGTCTTCCAACGAAGTGAGGTTTAATTCCCGTAGTCTCTCCTCGTAGCTCATACCTCTCAGCTCGGGTACTAGTCTGGTGGCAAACCTTTGAACCTTTTCCAGTTTAGTCTTATGCTTGACTAGATATGGACTCCATGCTGGAGCCGCATACTCCAGGATTGGTCTGACATATGTGGTATATAATGTTCTGAAAGATTCCTTACACAAGTTTCTAAAGGCCGTTCTTATGTTAGCCAACCTGGCATATGCTGCTGATGTTATCCTCTTGATATGAGCTTCAGGGGACAGGTCTGGCGTGATATCAACCCCCAGGTCTTTCTCTCTCTCTGACTCTTGAAGTATTTCATCTCCCAAATGATATTTTGTATCTGGTCTCCTGTTTCCTACACCTATCTTCATTACATTGCATTTGGTTGGGTTAAACTCTAACAACCATTTGTTGGACCATTCCTGCAGCTTGTCCAGGTCTTCTTGAAGCCTCAAGCTGTCCTCCTCTGTCTTAATCCTTCTCATGATTTTGGCATTGTCAGCAAACATTGAGAGGAATCAGACTATACCCTCTGGGAGATCATTTACGTATTTCAGAAACAGGATAGGTCCAAGTACAGAGCCCTGTGGGACTCCACTGGTGACTTCACGCTAATCTAAGGTCTCACCACTCATTGTAACTCTGCTTCCTATTGCTTAAGTACTCCCTTATCCACTATAGCACCTTACCAGTTATTCCTACCTGTTTCTCCAACTTATGCACCAGCCTCGAATGGGGTACTGTGTCAAAGGCTTTCCGACAGTCCAAAAAAATGCAGTCCGCCCAGGCTTAATCTTTGTCACCTGATCATAGAATTCTATCAAGCCTGTAAGGCAAGATTTACCCTCCCTGAACCCATGTTGATGGGTTGTCACGAAGTCTCTTCTCTCCAGTGTGTTAGTAGGTTTTTTCTCGCAAGACCCCATGTGTGTGTACTCACCTAATTGTACTCACCTAATTGTGCTTGCGGGGGTTGAGCTTTGGCTCTTTGGTCCCGCCTCTCAACTGTCAATCAACTGGTGTACAGATTCCTGAGCCTACTGGGCTCTATCATATCTACATTTGAAACTGTGTATGGAGTCAGCCTCCACCACATCACTTCCTAGTGCATTCCATTTATTAACTACTCTGACACTGAAAAAATTCTTTCTAACGTCTCTGTGGCTCATCTGGGTACTAAGTTTCCACCTGTGTCCCCTTGTTCGTGTCCCACCCGTGCTGAAGAGTTTGTCTTTGTCCACCCTGTCAATTCCCCTGAGAATTTTGTAGGTGGTTATCATGTCTCCCCTTACTCTTCTGTTTTCCAGGGATGTGAGGTTCAGCTCCTTTAGCCTTTCCTCGTAGCTCAATCCTCTCAGTTCCGGGACGAGCCTGGTGGCATACCGCTGAATCTTCTCTAACTTTGTCTTGTGTTTAACTAGGTATGGACTCCAGGCTGGAGCTGCATACTCCAGGATTGGTCTTACATAAGTGGTATACAGGGTTCTGAAAGATTCCTTACACAAGTTTCTGAAGGCAGTTCTTATGTTGGCCAGTCTAGCATATGCCGCTGATGATATTCTTTTGATGTGGGCCTCTGGGGACAGGTTCGGTGTGATATCAACCCCCAGATCCTTCTCTCTATTTGACTCTTGCAGGATTTCCCCTCCCAGATGATACCTTGTGTTCAGCCTCCTGCTCCCTTCGCCTAATTTCATCACCTTACACTTTCCAGAGTTGAACTTTAGCAGCCATTTTCTAGACCATTCCTCCAGTTTATCCAGGTCATCCTGTAGTCTCTGTCTATCTTCATCCGTCTTGATTCTTCTCATAATTTTTGCATCATCAGCAAACATCGAGAGGAATGAGTCTATACCCTCTGGAAGATCGTTCACATATATTAGAAACAGGATGGGTCCAAGTACTGAGCCCTGTGGGACTCCGCTGGTGACATCTCGCCACTCTGATGTCTCCCCCCTCACCGTTACTCGCTGTTTCCTGTTGCTTAAGTACTCCCTTATCCACTGGAGCACCTTCCCTTTTACTCCTGCCTGTTGCTCCAACTTTTTTAACAGCCTTTTATGGGGTACTGTGTCAAAGGCTTTTTGGCAATCCAGGAAAATGCAGTCGGCCCACCCTTCTCTTTCCTGCCTAATTTTCGTTGCCTGGTCATAAAATTCTATTAAACCTGTGAGGCACGATTTACCATCTCTGAACCCATGTTGGTGGTGCGTTACAAAGTTATTTCCCTCCAGATGCTCTACGAGCCTTTTCCTCACGATCTTCTCCATCACCTTGCATGGTATACAAGTTATGGAAAACTGGCCTGTAATTCAGTGCCTCTTGCCTGTCACCCTTTTTGTATATTGGGACCATGTTAGCTGTCTTCCAACTTTCTGGTAAGTCTCCTGTTTCCAGTGACCTGTTATACACCATAGAGAGTGGCACACTTAGTGCTTCTGCACCTTCCTTTAGTATCCATGGTGAGATTCTATCAGGCCCAACAGCCTTTGTCACATCCAGCTCCAGCAGACACCTTTTGACCTCATCACTGGTGAGGTCAAATTCCTCCAAGGTTGCTTGGTTTGCCGCTTCCTCATTTAGTGCAGGGGCTTCTCCTTGTTCTATTGTGAAGACCTCCTGGAATATCTTGTTGAGTTCTTCACACACCACCTTGTCATTCTCTGTGTATCTGTTCTCCCCTTTCCGCAGCTTCATCACTTGTTCCTTCACTGCTGTTTTCCTCCTGATATGGCTGTGGAGCAGCTTTGGTTGGGTCTTGGCTTTACTAGTGATGTCATTTTCAAGCTGTCTCTCTGCTTCCCTCCTCACTCTGATGTACTCATTTCTGGCCCTCTGGTATCTCTCCCTGCTCTCTGGTGTTCTGTTATTTCTGTAGTTTCTCCATGTTCTTTTACTCAGTTGTTTCGCTACCTTACATTCCTGGTTGAACCATGGGTTTTTCTGTTGATTTTCGGTTTTCTCCTTTTGGACGGGGATAAACCTGTCTGCAGCTTCCTGGCACTTCTGGGTGACAAAATCCATCATGACCTGCACATTCTTGTCTCTAAGTTCTGTTTCCCATGGTATTCCCCTGAGGAAGTTCCTCATCTCGTCATATTTTCCTCTTCGGTAATTCAGTCTTTTCCCCTCCACTCCCATCCTTGGATAGGTTATCCCTACCTCCAAGCCAAGACTGGACACGTGTTGGCTTGAGGTTCAATAGTGCCCAACCACTTGGGGTGGATGGTAGAGCGACGGTCTCGCGTCATGCAGGTCGGCGTTCAATCCCCAACCGTCCACAAGTGGTTGGGCACCATTCCTTCCCTCCGTCGCATCCCTAATCCTTATCCTGACCCCTTCCCAGTGCTATATAGTCGTGGTGGCTTGGCGCTTTCTCCTGATAGCTCCCTCCGTTTGGCGTTCTTAGGTCCCATTTACATAAAGGTCACTATATCACAGAATGGATATAATTCCCTTACTCATAGAAAAGGATGAAAATATTTTGACGAGAGCTTAAACACGCTTAATTAAATATATATATATATATATATATATATATATATATATATATATATATATATATATATATATATATATATATATATATATATGTCGTACCTAGTAGCCAGAACGCACTTCTCTGCCTACTATTCAAGGCCCGATTTGCCTAATAAGCCAAGTTTTCATGAATTAATTGTTTTTCGACAACCTAACCTACCTAACCTAACCTAACCTAACTTTTTCGGCCACCTAACCTAACCTAACCTATAAAGATAGGTTAGGTTAGGTTAGGTAGGGTTGGTTAGGTTCGGTCATATATCTACGTTAATTTTATCTCCAATAAAAAAAAATTGACCTCATACATAATGAAATGGGTAGCTTTATCATTTCATAAGAAAAAAATTAGAGAAAATATATTAATTCAGGAAAACTTGGCTTATTAGGCAAATCGGGCCTTGAATAGTAGGCTGAGAAGTGCGTTCTGGCTACTAGGTACGACATATATATATATATATATATATATATATATATATATATATATATATATATATATATATATATATATATATTATAGAGGGGTGAAATGTAAAGGGGTTACATGATTCAAGTATACTTCTGAAATATTGAATTAATGAATTTCTGAAATCGAGGTAATATAGAGAACATATACGGCACACATAGACACGATAAAACACCTAAATTATTGGGACAGTCTCAAAGCTCTCCAAATGTTCTCTCAGGAAAGGAGACGAGAAAGGTATCAAATAATATGTACAGGGAAGATACTGGAGGGCCAGGTCCCAAATTTGTGCTCAGTAGAATAACAACATACTGGAGCGAAAGGTACGAAGGAAATGTAGAATAGAACCAGTGAAGAGCAGAGGTGCCATAGGCACAATCAGAGAACACTGTATAAACATCAGAGGTCCACAGCTGTTCAACACCCTCCCAGCAAACATTAAAAATATTGCCGGAACAAAGGTGGACGTATTCAAGATACAATTAGATAAGTTCCTCCAAGGAGTGCCGGACCAACCGGGCTGTGGTGGGTATGTGGGCCTGCGGGCCGCTCCCAGCAACAGCCTGGTGGACCAAACTTTCACAAGTCAAGCCTGGCCTGCGGGCCGCTTCCAGCAACAGCCTGGTGGACCAAGTTGTCACTAGTTCATCCTGATCCCAACTCAGGCTCGGGGAGTAGAATAACTCTCGAACCCCACTCCAGGTATACTCCAGGTATACCTGTAGATGAAACTACATGATAGTGGATTAAATATGTAATCTTGGGACTAGCCTAGTAAACCACGGTAGACTAATTTTTCAAGTTCCCCCTTTTTTCGGGGGGGGGGGGAGCTATCAAGGGGGAAAGCGCCAAGCCATTACGACTATATAGCACTGGGAAGGGGTCAGGATAAGGATTAGGGATGGGACGGGGGAAAGGAATGGTGCCTAACCACTTGGTGGACGGTCGGGGATTGAACGCGGATCTGCATGACGTGAGACCGTCATTCTACCGTCCATCCCAACCACTTGTGGACGGTTGGGGGATTGAACGCCGACCTGCATGACGCGAGACCGTCATTCTACCGTCCATTCCAACCACTTGGGGTGGACGGTAGAAGTGACCTAGACACCATTGCATATTTTAAGACTAGTGTCAATGTTGTCCACTGCTCCGTGCTGAGGTTTGGGTGCTGGGTGCTGGGTGCTGGGTGCTGGGTGCTGGGTGCTGGGTTAGTGCTGCTGACTGTGTCCTACATACTGAGCTTCTGGGCCCAGATTCACGAAGGTGTTACGCAAGCACTTACGAACCTGTACATCTTTACTCAATCTTTGGCGGCTTTGTTTACAATTATTAAACAGTTAATGAGCTCGGAAGCACCAGGAGGCTGTTTATAACAATAACAACAGTTGATTGGGAAGTTTTCATGCTTGTAAACTGTTTAATAAATGTAAACAAAACCGTCAAAGATTGAGGAAAGATGTACAGGTTCGTAAGTGCTTGCGTAACTGCTTCGTGAATCTGGCCCCTGGAGTAAGCCATAGCATTACAGCTCCTCCTAACATGGTCATCGTCTGTAGTTACTTCCATCCTCCCCCCCCCCGTCCCTAACATCACCTTGCACTTGCTGGGATTGAATTCCAGAAGCCATCTCTCAGACCCTCTATACAAACTGTGTAGTCTTAGAATAATTTACAATGTTCGTCTCAACTCGTCTCGTTATTTTTGCATCGTGTGTAAACACTGACGTGGATTATGTCCCCCCAGCCCGACCTCTTGGTGTCCCAGTGGACCTCTGTCTCCCGTCTGGTAGGTAGCTGCTCTCTCTTCCCAGTTTCTTAATGATTAAATCCCAGTGATCAGTAATTTTGTTCTCATTGTGTAATGGTGTAGTTGGTGTTCTGTGTAGCGCATCACTGCTCACTGTGTGTGTGCAGCCTCCTGTTGTGGCGGTACTTAGAGTAACGACGAGCACCATAGTACATATACCGACATACAACGACATTACATAGTAGAAATCGGTACTATTGAACTTGGACAAACAGGAAAAGATTTTCTATATGTTGCAATAAGAAACTAACCTAACCTAACCATCCTAGGCCTAATACAAGCTATCTGAGACTTAATGTAGTACATATATGTGCTATACTAGGAATATTTGTTTGTGTAGCTTCATTTGTTCGGACTATAAAGTGATTAGTACAAAATTCGATTAATTGCTTAATAAGTCACAGTTTGTACTATGGTGAACATAGTTACAAACACTACTATACAACCAGGAGGATGCGTTGGTTTGTTTTTGTTGTTTGGGTCTTGTTTTGTTGCTGGGGGGGGGGGGAAAGGAGGAGGGGGGTTGTATACCATTCCAATTGTATTACAATTCCTTTTCTATAACAAGTGCCACATTCATTTTCCTATTTTATGCTGAATTCCTGAATTCCTGTTATCTAGGATTATTCCGTTCCAGCTCTGTGTTGTGAGTTTTGTTTCCACTACTGCAATTACCTCACGTTCCTGTTTACTGGTTCTTTATATTTTCTTCTAGTTTGTGAATCATCATTGATGGATTGGACACTGTTAATGTTGTGTAAATCATCAGATCACTCGTGTGTATTTGTGGCCAATGTTGTGGGTGTAGCTGAGAAATGTGTGCACCACTATGTGGGATGAGAGGCAGAGTAACACTTAGTACATGTGTGTGTGTGTGTGTGTGTGTGTGTGTGTGTGTGTGTGTGTGTGTGGGTGTGTGTGTGTGTATGTGTGTGTGTGTGTGTGTGGTGTGTGTGTGTGTGTGTGTGTGTGTGTGTGTGTGTGTGTGTGTGTGTGTGTGTATGTGTGTGTATGTGTGTGTGTGTGTGTGTGTGTGTGTGTGTGTGTGTGTGTATGTGTGTGTGTGTGTGTGTGTGTGTGTGTGTGTGTGTGTGTGTGTGTGTGTGTGTGTGTGTGTGTGTGTGTGTACTCACCTAGTTGTGCTTGCGGGAGGTTGAGCTTTGGCTCTTTGGTCCCGCCTCTCAACCGTCAATCAACTGGTGTACAGGTTCCTGAGCCTATTGGGCTCTATCATATCTACATTTGAAACTGTGTATGGAGTCAGCCTCCACCACATCACTGCCTAATGCATTCCACCTGTTAACTACTCTGACACTGAAAAAGTTCCTTCTAACGTCCCTGTGGCTCATGTGGGTACTCAGTTTCCACCTGTGTCCCCTTGTTCGCGTCCCACCAGTGTTGAATAGTTTATCCTTGTTTACCCGGTCGATTCCTCTGAGGATTTTGTAGGTTGTGATCATGTCTCCCCTTACTCTTCTGTCTTCCAGTGTCGGAAGGTGCATTTCCCGCAGCCTTTCCTCGTAACTCATGCCTCTTAGTTCTGGGACTAGTCTAGTGGCATACCTTTGGACTTTTTCCAGCTTCGTCTTGTACTTGACAAGGTACGGGTTCCATGCTGGGGCCTCATACTCCAGGATTGGTCTTACATATGTGGTGTACAAGATTCTGAATGATTCCTTACACAGGTTCCTGAATGCTGTTCTGATGTTAGCCAGCCTCGCATATGCCGCAGACGTTATTCTTTTTATGTGGGCTTCAGGAGACAGGTTTGGTGTGATATAAACTCCTAGATCTTTCTCTCTGTTCGTTTCATTAAGTACTTCATCTCCTATTCTGTATCCTGTGTCTGGCCTCCTATTTCCACTGCCTAGTTTCATTACTTTGCATTTACTCGGGTTGAACTTCAACAGCCATTTGTTGGACCATTCACTCAGTCTGTCTAGGTCATCTTGTAGCCTCCTACTATCGTCCTCAGTTTCAATCCTCCTCATAATTTTTGCATCATCGGCAAACATTGAAAGAAACGATTCTATACCCTCTGGGAGATCATTTACATATATCAGAAACAATATAGGTCCAAGGACTGACACCTGCGGGACTCCACTTGTAACTTCTCGCAAATCTGAGACCTCACCCTTCACACTGACTCGTTGTCTCCTGTTGCTTAGGTACTCCTGTATCCTACGGAGTACCTTACCTTTCACTCCAGTCTGCATCTCCAGCTTTTTCAATAGCCTCTTGTGTGGCACTGTATCAAAGGCTTTCTGACAATCCAAAAATATGCAGTCTGTCCACCCTTCTCTTTCTTGCCTTATTTTTGTTGCCTGGTCGTAGAATTCAAGTAACCCTGTGAAGCAGGACCTGCCATCCCTGAACCCATGTTGATGCTGTGTTACAAAGTTCTTTCGCTCCAGGTGCTCCACTAGCTTTCTTCGCACAATCTTTTCCATCAGCTTGCATGGTATGCAGGTTAGGGACACTGGCCTGTAGTTCAGTGCCTCCTGTCCATCCCCTTTCTTGTATATCGGGACTACGTTAGCTGCTTTCCAAATTTCTGGCAGTTCCCCTGTTGCTAGTGATTTGTTATACATTATGGACAGTGGTAGGCACAGTTCTTCTGCTCCTTCCTTTAGTATCCAAGGGGAGATTCCATCTGGGCCTATAGCCTTTGTAGGTTGTAGTCCAACTTTGTAGGTTGTAGTCTTTGTAGTCCAACTTAAGTAAACACTTCCTTACTTCCCCGCTGGTAATCTCAAACTCTTCCAGTGGTTCCTGGTTAGCTATTCCCTCTTTTATCTCTGGGATTTCTCCTTGCTCTAAGGTGAAGACCTCTTGGAATTTCTTATTCAGTTCCTCACACACTTCCTTGTCGTTTG
The DNA here is from genome assembly GCF_020424385.1 of Procambarus clarkii. NCBI lineage: Eukaryota > Metazoa > Arthropoda > Malacostraca > Decapoda > Cambaridae > Procambarus > Procambarus clarkii. The sequence goes on along the minus strand of NW_025567285.1, from coordinate 159,458 downwards.
TAGTGAATCCTTCTGCCCCTATCCTTAATTTCATAACCTGTTCCTTTACTGTTGTTTTTCTCCTGATGTGGCTATGCAGCAATTTAGGCTGAGTCTTTGCCTTGCTTGCGATGTCATTTTCGTATTGTCTTTCTGCCTCTCTTCTCATCCTGACATATTCATTCCTGGCATTCTGGTATCTTTCTCTGCTCTCCAGTGTCCTGTTATTCCTATAGTTGCTCCATTCCCTTTTACTTTGCTGCTTAGCTAGCCTACATCTCTGATTAAACCATGGGTTTCTCATCTTCATTTCTCTGTTTTCCTTTTGGGCTGGGACAAACTTGTTTGCTGCGTCCTTGCATTTTTGCGTGATGTAGTCCATCATATCTTGGGCCGTCTTTTCCCTGAGCTCTGTTTCCCCATGTTATATCTGTTAGGAATTTTCTTATCTCCTCATAGTTTCCCTTTCGGTATGCTAACCTTTTGGTTTCGGTATCCCTCCTCGAGTTCAATAACCCTTCTTCCATCAGGCACTCAAACACTAATACACTGTGGTCGCTCATTCCTACTGGGGCCTCAAAACCGATTTCTCTTATGTCGGAGTCGTTCAGGGTGAAGACCAGGTCGAGTCTCGCTGGTTCGTCATTTCCTCTCATCCTTGTGGGTTCTCTGACATGCTGGGTTAAGAAGTTTCTAGTCACCACCTCCAGTAGTTTGGCTCTCCACGTATCCTCGCCTCCATGCGGTTCCTTGTTCTCCCAATCAATCCTTCCATGATTGAAGTCCCCCATGATGAGCAGGTGGGATCTATTTCTACAGGCAGCAGAGGCTGCCCTCTCAATTATAGTGTTAACTGCCATGTTGTTGCTTTCGTACTCTTGACTGGGTCTTCTGTCATTTGGTGGAGGGTTATATATTACTGCTACTACTATCCTTGGTCCTCCCATTGTCATGGTGCCTGCTATGTAGTCTCTGAAACCCTCACAGCCCGGGATGGCCATCTCCTTGAAACTCCATTCCTTTCTCATGAGTAGGGCCACTCCGCCTCCTCCCCTACCTTCCCTCTCTTTCCTTATTACTGTGTACTCCTGGGGAAACACGGCATTCGTTATGATTCCAGAGAGTTTTGTTTCAGTGAGTCCGATTACATCTGGGTTCACTTCTTGTGCTCTTTCCCTTAGTTCACTTGTCTTGCTTGTGATCCCATCTATGTTCAAGTACATCACCCTGAAACTGACTCTCTTCTGCTTCTCCTCTGGGGGGGGGGGGACCTGTGGGGTCTGGGGTGAGCGGGAGCTGGGGGGATCTGGTATGGGGAGACTGGTGGAGGAGGAAGGGCTTGGGGGGTGGGGGGGAGGTGGGGGGGGGAGGGTAGGGGGAGTGGGTGAGAGGGAAAAGGCCGGGAGGTGAAAGGGGGAGGGTTGAGGGGGGTGAGAGGTGGTGGTTTGGGGGGGATGAGAGGCCTCGTGGTAGTGTGTGTACTCACTTAGTTGTGCTTGCTGGTGTTGAGCTCTGGCTCTTTGGTCCCGCCTCTCAACTGTCAATCAACTGGTGTACTGGTGAGCCTACTGGGCTCTATCATATCTACATTTGAAACTGTGTATGGAGTCAGCCTCCACCACATCTCTGCCTAATGCATTCCATTTCTGAACAACTCTGAATTAGAGCGAGAGAGAGAGAGAGAGAGAGAGAGAGTGTGTGTGTGTGTGTGTGTGTGTGTTGATAACCCACTATTTATAATAAACAGTAAATATCTGGGTCTCCCAACAGAGGCGTTACTGTTGTAGAGTAGCTAGAGTACCCTGACGACCACACACGAGGCTTCCAACATGGTAACATTTCTCCTCTAGACTCGCAGAATAAGCAATAACTCAACTCAATTTAAAAAAACAAATCATTTCTTGAATAGTTCTATGTTGACCAGACCACACACTAGAAGGTGAAGGGACGACGACGTTTCGGTCATTCGACATTGAAACATTGAGTTTTTATCCCATCATTGGATGCGACGGTTCATCAGGCAACAGATTAATGAAATTCCTGACACATTTCTCATACGATTTTTTGAACTCAGTGTCCCTGATAGCGTGGCTGTGAAGGGCCTCTGTTCGTGACGGGTAGAGCTGACTCTATAGAGTCAGCTTATTGCTGGATTGTACTCTTTCTCTGTCTCTCTGTCTCCTTCTGTCCATCTATTTGACGGGTTTAATAAGTTTGGGGGAGTATAGGTAGGTTTAAGAGGGTTACTGAACGCTAATGTAAGACTGTAAAATTTAAAATTAAAGACTTGTATAAAATGTGGAGTGGGTATTCTGTTAGGCTATAATGTTAGCTATATGTGACTTATCTGTTTGGTGGTGCTGGTGTCCTTGTCTATGTTGCTGCTGCTGCTGCTGCTGCTGTTGGTGTATGTGTACTGCTGCTGTTGGTGTGTGTGTGTGTACTACTGCTGTTGGTGTGTGTGTGTGTGTACTGCTGCTGTTGGTGTGTGTGTGTGTACTGCTGCTGTTGGTGTGTGTGTGTGTACTGCTGCTGTTGGTGTGTGTGTGTGTGTACTGCTGCTGTTGGTGTGTGTGTGTGTACTGCTGCTGTTGGTGTGTGTGTGTGTGTACTGCTGATATTGGTGTGTGTGTGTGTACTGCTGATGTTGGTGTGTGTGTGTGTACTCTGATATTGGTGTGTGTGTGTGTACTCTGTTGTTGGTGTGTGTGTGTGTGTACTGCTGCTGTTGGTGTGTGTGTACTGCTGCTGTTGGTGTGTGTGTACTGCTGCTGTTGGTGTGTGTGTGTGTACTGCTGCTGTTGGTGTGTGTGTGTGTACTGCTGTTGTTGGTGTGTGTGTGTGTACTGCTGCTGTTGGTGTGTGTGTGTGTACTGCTGCTGTTGGTGTATGTGTGTGTGTACTGCTGCTGTTGGTGTGTGTGTGTGTACTGCTGCTGTTGGTGTGTGTGTGTGTTCTACTGCTGTTGGTGTATGTGTGTGTGTACTGCTGCTGTTGGTGTGTGTGTGTGTGTACTGCTGCTGTTGGTGTGTGTGTGTGTACTGCTGCTGTTGGTGTGTGTGTGTGTACTGCTGCTGTTGGTGTGTGTACTGCTGCTGTTGGTGTGTGTGTGTGTGTACTACTGCTGTTGGTGTGTGTGTGTGTGTACTGCTGCTGTTGGTGTGTGTGTGTGTGTGTACTGCTGCTGTTGGTGTGTGTGTGTGTGTACTGCTGCTGTTGGTGTGTGTGTGTGTGTACTACTGCTGTTGGTGTGTGTGTGTGTGTACTGCTGCTGTTGGTGTTGTGTGTGTGTGTGTACTGCTGCTGTTGGTGTGTGTGTGTACTGCTGCTGTTGTGTGTACTGTGTGTGTGTGTGGTCTGCTGCTGTTGGTGTGTGTGTGTACTGCTGCTGTTGGTGTGTGTGTGTGTGTACTGCTGCTGTTGGTGTGTGTGTGTGTGTACTGCTGCTGTTGGTGTATGTGTGTGTGTACTGCTGCTGTGTGTGTGTACTGCTGTGTGTGTGTGTGTACTGCTGCTGTTGGTGTGTGTGTGTGTGTACTGCTGCTGTTGGTGTGTGTGTGTGTGTACTGCTGCTGTTGGTGTGTGTGTGTGTGTGTACTCTGTTATTGGTGTGTGTGTGTGTGTACTCTGTTATTGGTGTGTGTGTGTGTGTACTCTGTTATTGGTGTGTGTGTGTGTACTCTGATATTGGTGTGTGTGTGTGTACTCTGTTATTGGTGTGTGTGTGTGTGTACTCTGTTATTGGTGTGTGTGTGTGTGTACTGCTGCTGTTGGTGTGTGTGTACTGCTGCTGTTGGTGTGTGTGTACTGCTGCTGTTGGTGTGTGTGTGTGTACTGCTGCTGTTGGTGTGTGTGTGTGTACTGCTGCTGTTGGTGTGTGTGTGTGTACTGCTGCTGTTGGTGTGTGTGTGTGTACTGCTGCTGTTGGTGTATGTGTGTGTGTACTGCTGCTGTTGGTGTGTGTGTGTGTACTGCTGCTGTTGGTGTGTGTGTGTGTTCTACTGCTGTTGGTGTATGTGTGTGTACTGCTGCTGTTGGTGTGTGTGTGTGTACTGCTGCTGTTGGTGTGTGTGTGTGTACTGCTGCTGTTGGTGTGTGTGTGTGTACTGCTGCTGTTGGTGTATGTGTGTGTGTACTGCTGCTGTTGGTGTGTGTGTGTGTACTGCTGCTGTTGGTGTGTGTGTGTGTACTGCTGCTGTTGGTGTGTGTGTGTGTGTACTGCTGCTGTTGGTGTGTGTGTGTGTACTGCTGCTGTTGGTGTGTGTGTGTGTACTGCTGCTGTTGGTGTGTGTGTGTGTACTGCTGCTGTTGGTGTGTGTGTGTGTACTGCTGCTGTTGGTGTGTGTGTGTACTGCTGCTGTTGGTGTGTGTGTGTGTGTGTGTACTGCTGCTGTTGGTGTGTGTGTGTGTGTCTACTGCTGTTGGTGTATGTGTGTGTGTGTGTGTGTACTGCTGCTGTTGGTGTGTGTGTGTGTGTGTACTGCTGCTGTTGGTGTGTGTGTGTGTGTGTACTGCTGCTGTTGGTGTATGTGTGTGTGTGTGTGTGTACTGCTGCTGCTGGTGTGTGTGTGTGTGTGTACTGCTGCTGTTGGTGTGTGTGTGTGTGTGTGTACTGCTGCTGTTGGTGTGTGTGTGTGTGTACTGCTGCTGTTGGTGTATGTGTGTGTGTACTGCTGCTGTTGGTGTGTGTGTGTGTACTGCTGCTGTTGGTGTGTGTGTGTGTGTGTGTGTACTGCTGCTGTTGGTGTGTGTGTGTGTGTACTGCTGCTGTTGGTGTGTGTGTGTGTACTGCTGCTGTTGGTGTGTGTGTGTACTGCTGCTGTTGGTGTGTGTGTGTGTGTACTGCTGCTGTTGGTGTGTGTGTGTGTACTGCTGCTGTTGGTGTGTGTGTGTGTACTGCTGCTGTTGGTGTGTGTGTGTGTGTACTGCTGCTGTTGGTGTGTGTGTGTGTGTACTGCTGCTGTTGGTGTGTGTGTGTGTACTGCTGCTGTTGGTGTGTGTGTGTGTACTGCTGCTGTTGGTGTGTGTGTGTGTGTGTACTGCTGCTGTTGGTGTGTGTGTGTGTACTGCTGCTGTTGGTGTGTGTGTGTGTGTACTGCTGCTGTTGGTGTGTGTGTGTGTACTGCTGCTGTTGGTGTGTGTGTGTGTGTACTGCTGCTGTTGGTGTGTGTGTGTGTGTGCTGCTGTACTGTTGGTGTGTGTGTACTGCTGCTGTTGGTGTGTGTGTGTGTACTGCTGCTGTTGGTGTGTGTGTGCTGCTGTACTGCTGCTGCTGTTGGTGTGTGTGTGTGTGCTGCTGTTGGTGTGTGTGTGTGTACTGCTGCTGTGGTGTGTGTGTGTGTGTACTGCTGCTGGTGTGTGTGTGTGTGTACTGCTGCTGTTGGTGTGTGTGTGTGTACTGCTGCTGTTGGTGTGTGTGTGTGTGTACTGCTGCTGTTGGTGTGTGTGTGTGTGTACTGCTGCTGTTGGTGTGTGTGTGTGTGTACTACTGTTGTTGGTGTGTGTGTGTGTACTGCTGCTGTTGGTGTGTGTGTGTGTGTACTGCTGCTGTTGCTGTGTGTGTGTGTACTGCTGCTGTTGGTGTGTGTGTGTGTGTACTGCTGCTGTTGGTGTGTGTGTGTGTACTGCTGCTGTTGGTGTGTGTGTGTGTACTGCTGCTGTTGGTGTGTGTGTGTACTGCTGCTGTTGGTGTGTGTGTGTGTACTGCTGCTGTTGGTGTGTGTGTGTGTGTACTGCTGCTGTTGGTGTGTGTGTGTGTGTACTGCTGCTGTTGCTGTGTGTGTGTGTACTGCTGCTGTTGGTGTGTGTGTGTGTGTGTACTGCTGCTGTTGGTGTGTGTGTGTGTACTGCTGCTGTTGGTGTGTGTGTGTACTGCTGCTGTTGGTGTGTGTGTGTACTGCTGCTGTTGGTGTGTGTGTGTGTACTGCTGCTGTTGGTGTGTGTGTGTGTGTACTGCTGCTGTTGGTGTGTGTGTGTGTACTGCTGCTGTTGGTGTGTGTGTGTGTGTGTGTACTGCTGCTGTTGGTGTGTGTGTGTGTGTGTGTACTGCTGCTGTTGGTGTGTGTGTGTGTACTACTCCTGTTGGTGTGTGTGTGTACTGCTGCTGTTGGTGTGTGTGTACTGCTGCTGTTGGTGTGTGTGTGTGTACTGCTGCTGTTGGTGTGTGTGTGTGTACTGCTGCTGTTGGTGTGTGTGTGTGTGTGTGTGTGTACTGTGTGTGTGTGTGTGTACTGCTGCTGTTGGTGTGTGTGTGTGTGTACTGCTGCTGTTGGTGTGTGTGTGTGTGTACTGCTGCTGTTGGTGTGTGTGTGTGTGTGTACTGCTGCTGTTGGTGTGTGTGTGTGTACTGCTGCTGTTGGTGTGTGTGTGTGTGTACTGCTGCTGTTGGTGTGTGTGTGTGTGTACTGCTGCTGTTGGTGTGTGTGTGTGTGTACTGCTGCTGTTGGTGTGTGTGTGTGTGTACTGCTGCTGTTGGTGTGTGTGTGTGTGTACTGCTGCTGTTGGTGTGTGTGTGTACTGCTGCTGTTGGTGTGTGTGTGTGTACTGCTGCTGTTGGTGTGTGTGTGTGTGTACTGCTGCTGTTGGTGTGTGTGTGTGTGTACTGCTGCTGTTGGTGTGTGTGTGTGTGTGTACTGCTGCTGTTGGTGTGTGTGTGTGTGTACTGCTGCTGTTGGTGTGTGTGTGTGTGTACTGCTGCTGTTGGTGTGTGTGTGTGTGTGTACTGCTGCTGTTGGTGTGTGTGTGTGTGTACTGCTGCTGTTGGTGTGTGTGTGTGTGTACTGCTGCTGTTGGTGTGTGTGTGTGTACTGTGCTGTTGGTGTGTGTGTGTGTACTGCTGCTGTTGGTGTGTGTGTGTGTGTACTGCTGCTGTTGGTGTGTGTGTGTACTGCTGCTGTTGGTGTGTGTGTGTGTGTACTGCTGCTGTTGTGTGTGTGTGTGTGTTACTGTGTGTTGGTGTGTGTACTGTTGGTGGTGTGTGTGTGTACTGCTGCTGTGTGTGTGTGTGTGTGTACTGCTGCTGTTGGTGTGTGTGTGTACTGCTGCTGTTGGTGTGTGTGTGTGTACTGCTGCTGCTGGTGTGTGTGTGTGTACTGCTGCTGTTGGTGTGTGTGTGTGTGTACTGCTGCTGTTGGTGTGTGTGTGTGTACTGCTGCTGTTGGTGTGTGTGTGTGTGTACTGCTGCTGTTGGTGTGTGTGTGTGTGTTCTTCTGCTGTTGGTGTGTGTGTGTGTTCTGCTGCTGTTGGTGTGTGTGTGTGTACTGCTGCTGTTGGTGTGTGTGTGTGTGTACTGCTGCTGTTGGTGTGTGTGTGTGTCCTGCTGCTGTTGGTGTGTGTGTGTGTGTGCTGCTGTGGTGTGTGTGTGTGTGTACTGCTGCTGTTGGTGTGTGTGTGTGTACTGCTGCTGTTGGTGTGTGTGTGTGTGTGTGTGTACTGCTGCTGTTGGTGTGTGTGTGTGTGTGTGTGTACTGCTGCTGTTGGTGTGTGTGTGTGTACTGCTGCTGTTGGTGTGGTGTGTGTGTGTGTGTGCTGCTGTTGGTGTGGTGTGTGTGTGCTGTTGGTGTGTGTGTGTGTACTGCTGCTGTTGGTGTGTGTGTGTGTACTGCTGCTGTTGGTGTGTGTGTGTGTACTGCTGCTGTTGGTGTGTGTGTGTGTGTACTGCTGCTGTTGGTGTGTGTGTGTGTGCTGCTGTTGGTACTGCTGCTGTTGGTGTGTGTGTGTGTGTGTACTGCTGCTGTTGGTGTGTGTGTGTGTACTGCTGCTGTTGGTGTGTGTGTGTGTGTGTGTGTGTACTGCTGCTGTTGGTGTGTGTTTGTGTACTGCTGCTGTTGGTGTGTGTGTGTGAGTGAGTGTGTGTGTGTGTGTACTGCTGCTGTTGGTGTGTGTGTGTGTACTGCTGCTGTTGGTGTGTGTGTGTGTGTGTGTGTACTGCTGCTGGTGGTGTGTGTGTGTACTGCTGCTGTTGGTGTGTGTGTGTGAGTGAGTGTTGGTGTGTGTGTGTGTGTACTGCTGCTGTTGGTGTGTGTGTGTGTGTACTGCTGCTGTTGTGTGTGTGTGTGTGTGTACTGCTGCTGTTGGTGTGTGTGTGTGTGTACTGCTGCTGTTGGTGTGTGTGTGTGTACTGCTGCTGTTGGTGTGTGTGTGTGTACTGCTGCTGTTGGTGTGTGTGTGTGTACTGCTGCTGTTGGTGTGTGTGTGTGTACTGTGGTGTTGTGTGTGTGTGTGTACTGCTGCTGTTGGTGTGTGTGTGTGTACTGCTGCTGTTGGTGTGTGTGTGTGTACTGCTGCTGTTGGTGTGTGTGTGTGTACTGCTGCTGTTGGTGTGTGTGTGTGTGTACTGCTGCTGTTGGTGTGTGTGTACTGCTGCTGTTGGTGTGTGTGTGTGTACTGCTGCTGTTGGTGTGTGTGTGTGTGTACTGCTGCTGTTGGTGTGTGTGTACTGCTGCTGTTGGTGTGTGTGTGTGTACTGCTGCTGTTGGTGTGTGTGTGTGTACTGCTCCTGTTGGTGTGTGTGTGTACTGCTGCTGTTGGTGTGTGTGTACTGCTGCTGTTGGTGTGTGTGTGTGTACTGCTGCTGTTGGTGTGTGTGTGTGTGTGTACTGCTGCTGTGGGTGTGTGTGTGTGTGTGTGTACTGCTGCTGTTGGTGTGTGTGTGTGTGTACTGCTGCTGTTGGTGTGTCTGTGTGTACTGCTGCTGTTGGTGTGTGTGTGTACTGCTGCTGTTGGTGTGTGTGTGTGTACTGCTGCTGTTGGTGTGTGTGTGTGTGTACTGCTGCTGTTGGTGTGTGTGTACTGCTGCTGTTGGTGTGTGTGTGTGTACTGCTGCTGTTGGTGTGTGTGTGTGTACTGCTGCTGTTGGTGTGTGTGTGTGTACTGCGGCTGTTGGTGTGTGTGTGTGTGTACTGCTGCTGTTGTGTGTGTGTGTACTGCTGCTGTTGGTGTGTGTGTGTGTACTACTGCTGCTGTTGGTGTGTGTGTACTGCTGCTGTTGGTGTGTGTGTGTGTACTGCTGCTGTTGGTGTGTGTGTGTGTACTGCTGCTGTTGGTGTGTGTGTGTGTACTGCTGCTGTTGGTGTGTGTGTGTGTGTACTGCTGCTGTTGGTGTGTGTGTGTACTGCTGTTGGTGTGGTGTGTGTGTGTGTACTGCTGCTGTTGGTGTGTGTGTGTGTGTGTACTGCTGCTGTTGGTGTGTGTGTACTGCTGCTGTTGGTGTGTGTGTGTGTGTGTACTGCTGCTGTTGGTGTGTGTGTACTGCTGCTGTTGGTGTGTGTGTGTGTACTGCTGCTGTTGGTGTGTGTGTGTGTACTGCTGCTGTTGGTGTGTGTGTACTGCTGCTGTTGGTGTGTGTGTGTGTACTGCTGCTGTTGGTGTGTGTGTACTGCTGCTGTTGGTGTGTGTGTGTGTACTGCTGCTGTTGGTGTGTGTGTGTGTGTACTGCTGCTGTTGGTGTGTGTGTGTGTGTACTGCTGCTGTTGGTGTGTGTGTGTGTACTGCTGCTGTTGGTGTGTGTGTGTGTACTGCTGCTGTTGGTGTGTGTGTGTGTGTACTGCTGCTGTTGGTGTGTGTGTGTGTACTGCTGCTGTTGTGTGTGTGTGTGTGTGTTGGTGTGTGGTGCTGCTGTGTACTGGTGTGTGTGTGTGTGTGTGTACTGCTGCTGTTGGTGTGTGTGTGTGTGTGTGTGTGTGTACTGCTGCTGTTGGTGTGTGTGTGTGTACTGCTGCTGTTGGTGTGTGTGTGTGTGTACTGCTGCTGTTGGTGTGTGTGTGTGAGTGAGTGTGTGTGTGTGTGTGTGTGTGTGTGTGTGTGTGTGTGTGTGTGTGTGTGTGTGTGTGTGTACTGCTGCTGTGTGTGTGTGTGTGTACTACTGCTGTTGGTGTGTGTGTGTGTACTGCTGCTGTTGGTGTGTGTGTGTGAGTGAGTGTGTGTGTGTGTGTGTGTGTGTGTGTGTGTGTGTGTGTGTGTGTGTGTGTGTGTGTGTGTGTGTACTGCTGCTGTTGGTGTGTGTGTGTACTGCTGCTGTTGGTGTATGTGTGTGTGTGTGTGTGTGTGTGTGTGTGTGTGTGTGTGTGTACTCACCTAGTTGTACTCACCTAGTTGTGCTTGCGGGGGTTGAGCTGTGGCTCTTTGGTCCCGCCTCTCAACTGTCAATCAGCAGGTGTACAGATTCCTGAGCCTATTGGGCTCTATCATATCTACACTTGAAACTGTGTATGGAGTCAGCCTCCACCACATCACTTCCCGAATGCATTCTATTTGTCAACCACTCTGACAATAAAAAAGTTCTTTCTAATATCTCTGTGGCTCATTTGGGCACTCAGTTTCCACCTGTGTCCCCTAGTGCGTGTGCCCCTTGTGTTAAATAGACTGTCTTTATCTACCCTATCAATTCTTTTGAGAATCTTAAATGTGGTGATCATGTCCCCCCTAACTCTTCTGTCTTCCAGCGAAGTGAGGTTTAATTCCCGTAGTCTCTCCTCGTAGCTCATACCTCTCAGCTCGGGTACTAGTCTGGTGGCAAACCTTTGAACCTTTTCCAGTTTAGTCTTATCCTTGACTAGATATGGACTCCATGCTGGGGCTGCATACTCCAGGATTGGCCTGACATATGTGGTATACAAAGTTCTGAATGATTCTTTACACAAGTTTCTGAATGCCGTTCGTATGTTGGCCAGCCTGGCATATGCCGCTGATGTTATCCGCTTGATATGTGCTGCAGGAGACAGGTCTGGCGTGATATCAACCCCCAAGTCTTTTTCCTTCTCTGACTCCTGAAGAATTTCCTCTCCCAGATGATACCTTGTATCAGGCCTCCTGCTCCCTACACCTATCTTCATTACATTTGGTTGGGTTAAACTCTAACAACCATTTGTTCGACCATTCCTTCAGTTTGTCTAGGTCTTCTTGAAGCCTCAAGCTGTTCTCATCAGTGTGTACTGCTGCTGTTGTTGGTGTCTCTAAGGTTAAAATATTGTTCATACAGAAAACTGAAGATGAAGTTCTCAATAATAAATGTCGTTTAAATGTATAAATTTTCCTGTTGGTTTTAATAAACATGACTTGGCATTCGTACTGGAATATGTGAAAAATGTCGGTCAATATGTGTTGATATGTCGGTCAATATGTGTTAATATGTAGGTTAATATGTCTTGATATGTCGGTCAATATGTGTTGATATGTAGGTCAATATGTCTTGATATGTAGGTCAATATGTGTTAATATGTAGGTCAATATGTCTTGATATGTAGGTCAATATGTGTTGATATGTAGGTCAATATGTGATGATATGTAGGTCAATATGTCTTGATATGTAAATCAATATGTGTTGATATGTAGGTCAATATGTCTTGATATGTAAATCAATATGTCTTGATATGTAGGTCAATATGTGATGATATGTAGGTCAATATGTGTTGATATGTAGGTCAATATGTCTTGATATGTAGGTCATTATGTGTTAATATGTAGGTCAATATGTCTTGATATGTAGGTCAATATGTGTTGATATGTAGGTCAATATGTCTTTATGTAGGTCAATATGTGTTGATATGTAGGTCAATATGTCTTGATATGTAGGTCAATATGTATTGATATGTCGGTCAATATGTGTTGATATGTAGGTCAATATGTGTTGATATGTAGGTCAATATGTCTTGATATGTAGGTCAATATGTGTTGATATGTAAATCGATGTGTTGATATGTAGGTCAATATGTGTTGATATGTAGGTCAATATGTCTTGATATGCAGGTCAATATGTCTTGATATGTAGGTCAATATGTGATGATATGTAGGTCAATATGTCTTGATATGCAGGTCAATATGTGTTGATATGTAGGTCAATATGTGTTGATATGTAGGTCAATATGTGTTGATATGTAGGTCAATATGTATTGATATGTCGGTCAATATGTGTTGATATGTAGGTCAATATGTGTTGATATGTAGGTCAATATTTCTTGATATGTAGGTCAATATGTGTTGATATGTAAATCAATATGTGTTGATATGTAGGTCAATATGTATTGATATGTAGGTCAATATGTGTTGATATGTAGGTCAATATGTGTTGATATGTAGGTCAATATGTCTTGATATGTTGGTCAATATGTGTTGATATGTAGGTCAATATGTATTGATTTGTAGGTCAATATGTGTTGATATGTAGGTCAATATGTGTTGATATGTAGGTCAATATGTATTGATTTGTAGGTCAATATGTCTTGATATGTAGGTCAATATGTCTTGATTGATATGTAGGTCAATATGTCTTGATATGTAGGTCAATATGTGTTGATATGTAGGTCAATATGTCTTGATATGTAGGTCAATATGTATTGATATGTCGGTCAATATGTGTTGATATGTTGGTCAATATGTGTTGATATGTAGGTCAATATGTATTGATATGTAGGTCAATATTTCTTGATATGTAGGTCAATATGTGATGATATGTAGGTCAATATGTCTTGATATGTAGGTCAATATGTGTTGATATGTAGGTCAATATGTCTTGATATGTAGGTCAATAACAAATCCCCCCCCCCCCATTCTCCCTATCAAAAACCATTGCTAATGTGTTAGGATAACAAACATATGCACTTCATTCACTCTATTACTCATAAATGAGTCATAAGTTCCTCATTTGGTCCTCCATTCAGCAAAATTAGAGACACAGAGAACAGAGTTTTAAAATCTGTAAAATCCCCCACTAGCTGGGAGGTCCCTCACTAGCTGGGAGGTCCTCCACTAGCTGGGAGGTCCCTCACTAGCTGGGAGGTCCCTCACTAGCTGGGAGGTCCCTCACTAGCTGGGAGGTCCCTCACTAGCTGGGAGGTCCCTCACTAGCTGGGAGGTCCCTCACTAGCTGGGAGGTCCCCCACTAGCTGGGAGGTCCCCCACTAGCTGGGAGGTCCCCCACTAGCTGGGAGGTCCCTCACTAGCTGGGAGGTCCCCCACTAGCTGGGAGGTCCCTCACTAGCTGGGAGGTCCCTCACTAGCTGGGAGGTCCCTCACTAGCTGGGAGGTCCTCCACTAGCTGGGAGGTCCCCCAGTAGCTGGGAGGTCCCTCACTAGCTGGGAGGTCCTCCACTAGCTGGGAGGTCCCTCACTAGTTGGGAGGTCCTCCACTAGCTGGGAGGTCCCCCACTAGCTGGGAGGTCCCTCACTAGCTGGGAGGTCCTCCACTAGCTGGGAGGTCCCCCAGTAGCTGGGAGGTCCCTCATTAGCTGGGAGGTCCTCCACTAGCTGGGAGGTCCCTCACTAGCTGGGAGGTCCCTCACTAGCTGGGAGGTCCTCCACTAGCTGGGAGGTCCCCCACTAGCTGGGAGGTCCCCCACTAGCTGGGAGGTCCCCCACTAGCTGGGTGGTCCCCCACTAGCTGGGAGGTCCCCCACTAGCTGGGAGGTCCCCCACTAGCTGGGAGGTCCCTCACTAGCTGGGAGGTCCCCCACTAGCTGGGAGGTCCCCCACTAGCTGGGAGGTCCCCCACTAGCTGGGAGGTCCCCCACTAGCTGGGAGGTCCCCCACTAGCTGGGTGGTCCCCCACTAGCTGGGAGGTCCCCCACTAGCTGGGAGGTCCCCCACTAGCTGGGAGGTCCCCCACTAGCTGGGAGGTCCCCCACTAGCTGGGTGGTCCCCCACTAGCTGGGAGGTCCCCCACTAGCTGGGAGGTCCCACACTACCTGTGAGGTCCCCCACTACCTGGGAGGTCCCCCACTAGCTGGGAGGTCCCTCCACTAGCTGGGAGGTCCCCCCACTAGCTGGGAGGTCCCACACTACCTGGGAGGTCCCCCACTAGCAGGGAGGTCCCCCACTAGCAGGGAGGTCCCCCACTAGCCGGAGGTCCCCCCACTAGCTGGGAGGTCCCCCCACTAGCTGGGAGGTCCCCCACTAGCTGGGAAGTCCCCCCACTACCTGGGAGGTCCCCCACTAGCTTGGAGGTCCCACACTACCTGGGAGGTCCCACACTATGTAACAAACTAGGCTGTTGTAAGAATTATCCAGAGTGGTTTATCGACAAAAGAGAATGGGAAGCTGAGCCGCATGGTGACCTGACCCCCAGGGGAATTCGCGGTGGAAATAACCGACGCGTTGTTCATAGCTGCGTATAATGAACCATCCTATAGTATTCAGTAAATTAGAGAAAATTAGCCTTTATTCATTTTGCATTAAAATTGTATTGTATAATAGTACTGGATACAATATCAAGAGTATTCTAATTATTGAGTTTAAGTCACCATCAGTGACGTCACGAATCGGATCTAACTTTTAAGGCGGAGTGACCGGCGGTCATAGGTCAGCAGGGTTGACAGGTCTAATATTTCTCAAAGTTTTAATAACCATTTTTGTGATCGGGAACAGCTCTGCCGTTAGATGTTTGTAATTTAATTCAGTAAAATAATTCAACCAGTCTGGATCAATTAAGTACAACAGAGGTTAATTGTTATAACTTAAACCTGGCTAGTAACTTGGTAAAACTTTGACTAGGCGGAAGGATACAAGGTTCTAGTCTGGGCTAGGCCAGACGAGGACAAATCAGTGTGAATACGGGAGCAGCTGGGAGAGGTCAACCATCTTACCTCTCCCCAAACCAGCACAACATCTTAGCTGGAAAACATAGAGGTATAGTTGCTATGGTTATGTATAGAAATAGTCTTCTCATTTGCCATTCAGGTCAAGTAGGGAGTGTTAAAGTGATAGGGAGTGAACACATTTAGATTTTGTTTTAGTTTTCTTTTAATAAATTAAATTTGTTATTAATTTGCATTTTATTGTTTCCATGTGTTTTATGTGTATACTTGTCCTGGTCACGTGGTCCACACGAGGCAGAGTTGCATTGGGCGCCGATTCTAACATCGAATCGGAATTATCATTACCGTGTAATTTATTCCACACTCAAGGTCATCGTTTATAGTGGGGATCAAGCCCCTAGGTTGATTAATTAGCGTGATCGATCCAGACCTCGATCATTGCTCTTGTATTACTGGTCTGGTGGTGGCAGCAGAGGTGACTCTAGGGTTTTGTTCAGAGCTTAGGTCACGTCATACTGGGTGTAGAATCCTAAGTCGGTCAATCGTCTTAGGACCACGTGGCGTGGAGTTGGCTTTGTTAAAAGTTTTGGAGTCCTTTGGTTTAGAAATAAAAGTAAGAATACGGGTAGAGGGAGTAGAAAGAAGGAAGTAAAGAGAGAGGAACCCGAACCCGTGTTACAATGGTGCACAGCGGTGGTTTCAACAATTTTGTTTGAAATTGTTGAAAGGCTCACGCGTCTAGCCGTTCGAACACGTGCGCGGATGCTAAGGAGACAGCCGCGGGCCAGGATTAGCAGTGCGCCCCACAAGTGCGTTTGAGTGGGGATTGGCGAATCTTGGGTCATGCGGGCTGATATGATTAAGGTTTAGTTAGTAAGATTAGGCTGTTAAAATAGATTTATTGAAAAGGAGACCGCTCCGAGTTGATTGGACTGGGTACCATACTCGACCCATTGCAATTAATTCAGAGGTGTTGGGAGCCACCATACTCTCAACAGCAGTTCCTTGAGGGCTGTCGGGGGCGGATATATCTGTGGGACGCCAGTAGATAGTCCGAGGGCGTTATTAGACGACCCAAAACGCTAGGAAAAACGTAATCCGTGAAGGGCGTTGCGGCCTCCGAGGGACGGACTAGTAACCTACCTAGCAGCGATTCAACAACTAAGTGATCGCACACTTAGTGGAGGTTGAGTCGTCCCTAGTCATAATTGTTGCTGAAAGCTGCGTGTCGCTCTGTTGGAACCTAGATGGTGTGGCCTCTAGGCTAGGTGTGGTACGGCGAGCCGGTAGGAACAATTATAAGATTAAGTCGAGTGCATTTTTGAATTAAGTATACTTAAATTTATAAAGTAATTTCCGTTTATTTGCGTTGTTCTAGATTAATTTTTTCCCCTAAATTCAATCCCCGGTTAAAATTTTTTCAAAGTGTTTAGCATTTTCTTGCATATTAGGCTAAGTGCGTACGTTAAGTTTTGTTATTCCCTGTTGTATTAGTCTAAGTCAGAGGCGTTGTTGCTAGAGTGTAGTTAATCCTCTGGACTTAGGGCTATATGTCGGTCACGATAGATAAGTGAAGGAGTTTAAGGGATAGTAAGTTGCGTGTAAATGCTTAATAGAGTCCGTGGTATATTTCTAAGTATTTTGGGATAAGTTTTCGGCTAAGTCGATGTCGGAAAATCGTTAACTAATTAATTTGTATTCGCGGGTCACGTGTATGATCTGGGCGTCATTAGGATTCCCCAGTCGATGCGAGTGATATTTTTCTTGTTTTACCAGTAAGATGGTAGAATTGCGTTTTTAGACTTAGAATTCTGTTTTCAGTAGAAACATAGGTGGAAAATTTTCTAAGTCCAGCTTGGGCTAGAATCTGACTTTTTGGCGGAAATTCGAATTTTCATGTTTCGTGTATATTCTGGGGCCAGTATTACTCTCTAGTGCGCGCAAGGGACGTAATTCTGTTCGTAAAACATTAAACAGTGATAATTACATTTTTGCCGAATTTAGTTATTTTTCGAGAAAATCGTGACGTAATTTTGTCAGAGTCCATTTGAGGTGAAAATCTCTGATTTTGACGAAAAATCGAATTAGTGAGTGTTGGAACCGCCCGATGTGTCAGTATTGTTCTGCATACAACGTCAGTAGTAAATAATAACGTATTTATATCTGGGAACGAGAAACCCAAATTTTTGTGAATTAAACGAGTTTTGTGATATTTGGGGTGATAGAATATTTTTCCCTCGGAGTCAGAAAAATTGGCAGAGTCCAGCAATTGAGTAAAAACGCAGTTTTTGATAAAAATTCAATTTTTAGTAAGCATTTATAGGTCCTGGGTGTCTATATTAATCGCTAGAGCGGTTTATTAACGTAAAACTAGTTATTTTCCTTCAGAACAAAAATTTTGATTTTTCAGCGTTTAAGCGAAAAAGCGCGGGACTTAGTTTTTTTTCAGCGCAGCTGGTCCCGCTCCATCAGTCATCAGTGGCCACGCTGCTCACTTCAAGCGCGTTTAGTATTCAAGTACAGTAAATATTCTTTATTAATCCATCACGAGTGCTGTGCGTTAGTTGCGTTATCATTTAAATTGTTTTATATAAATTAGATTCTTTAATTTTTTTAACGTAAAGGACTTAGGTTTCAGCAATAGAACTGCGGGATATTTCACGGTCAGACACGAGTGCGGGGCAGACACTCATTCATTGGATTCACTTCAGCGATTCTCTCGATAAATCGTTGTATTTCCTATTTTGGGAATTTAGTAGTTTTCTCTTAGAAAAGAGTTGTGATTTTTTTTTATTTGTGTAAGATCACGGTTGTAGTGAGTCCGGGTCGAGGGTGTACTAAAGGGTAGTTTAGAAGAGACGTGGCACACCAGGAATCACAGAAAATGTTTAACCCTGATAATGACCAGTCAGTAGGGACCAGTGGGAATGGGAGTGTAGAGGATAGAACCTCTTCCGACACCACTGGGGATCGCTCAGGTAGCGATACTATTATTGACATGAGTGGGGAGTCTTGCGAGGAGTCGTCCCATGAGTGGGGAGAGCCGTCTTGGGTTCCCCCACAAATAACATCGACGCCATGCCAGCAGGGTAGACAGGGGGCCTCAGTTAGTATGGCAGGACGTCCCACTTCGCTCGGTAGAGAACAGCAACCCGTTCAACGGGAACATGAACAACCACACCAACAGCAGGAACTACCCAACATAACACCAATACCACAGCACCCACAACACCTAGGTACACCTCATCCGTCACTACAACAAAACCTACCCCATCCTCAATTCCCATACCTACCCCATCCTCAATTCCCATACCAACCCTTCCCCCAACCCCAGGCCACTCCATACCCATTCCAACCCCAGGCCACCCCATACCCATACCCATACCCATTCCAACCCCAGGCCACCCCATACCCATACCCAACCCCAGGCCACCCCATACCCATACCCATTCCAACCCCAGGCCACCCCATACCCATTCCAACCCCAGGCCACCCCATACCCACCCCAACCTCAATCCACACCCCAACCCGAGGCCACCCACACCATACCTCAGCCTCAACCCCAACCTCAATCCACACCCCAACCCGAGGCCACCCACACCATACCTCAGCCTCAACCCCAACCTCAATCCACACCCCAACCCGAGGCCACCCACACCATACCTCAGCCTCAACCCCAACCTCAATCCACACCCCAACCCGAGGCCACCCACACCATACCTCAGCCTCAACCCCAACCTCAATCCACACCCCAACCCGAGGCCACCCACACCATACCTCAGGCCAAACCCCAACCTCAACCCAGTCCCCAACCCCGGGACCCACCCACTGCCAGTAGCTCCGCGTCACATGCAGAGGGACTTGTGAGTCTGATTCCCAAGTTGACTCTGCCGACACTCAGAGGTAGGGAGTTGTCGCTCATTAAGGTGGAACGCAACCGCCAGGTGGAAGACTGGCTTTGTGAAATTGGTTCGATGCTGGAAGCTGTCCCGGGGGATAGATCGAAAATTGCTCTCGCTATGGGGGCTTGCGTGCACGTAGCCGGTCCACTGGCGGGATTTACAGAGTTTCAGCACCTGACATCTTGGCCTCAGTTTGTCCAAGCGATTAGGGGCAGATTCAAAGACAGGGTTTCGGAGGATGAGGCTTACTTTTATCTCGAGTCCCTTAAGAGGGATGACCGAAGCACTGTCAAGGATTTCGGGTCAATATTAAAGAGAAGGGTTGACGACCTCACTAAGGAACTGGGGTTCGATTCGAGTCAGGCAGAGCAATTCGCTAAAGAGTTGTTCTGCAAAACGTTACCTTCCGATATGGGGCCATTGTTCCTTGCGGGGAGAGCGGGTGTGAGTTATGAAGACCTAGTCCAACAGGCCGCCACAGCCCTAGACAGGCAGACGCGCGCAGGGACATCGGGCACTCAGTTGTCGCCATACGTAGAGGCGGTAAGTAAAGGCGAGGGAGCCAAGCCGAGTCACTGTGGCGCGGGTTCATCAAGCGGGAGGCAGCCCTCAGCGGCAAGTTCGAGCCACCCTGCGCGGGGTAACAACAGGGATCCGCGTAGGTGTTACTCCTGCGGGATGCGTGGGCACATACAGAGGGACTGCAAAGTCACTATTACGAGAGCATGAAAGCAGTCTCCTAGTGATGGTAGGCCTACTTTTGAGGTGAAAGTGGAGGGTGTGAGATTGACAGCTTTTGTTGATACAGGAAGCCAGGCAACGGTAATTAAAAAGTCAGCCTTCAGCAATTTTAAGTATGCACGTCTTCAACGTTGCGCAAAGACATTAACAGCAGTCAATGGGGAAAAGATTGAGATCGTAGGTCAAGGTACTGTTAATTTTGAGATTGATGGGGCATTGCAGCCTCACACATGTACGATCGTAGAGAACCTTGATTTTCCTGGTCACATCTTAATGGGAACTGATTTTCTGTCGCGATTTGATTATTCCTTGTCTGCTCAAAAAGGGGCTAGGAACTGCAGGTTGCAGTTGGGACAGACTTCCTACCCAGTGGAGATGATCGACCATCCCCCAGTTGTAGCTTCGATTAAGAGGAAGCTGAAATATAATGCGCACTATCCAAAATTGATTTTCAAGTCTCTTCCAGACACAGTTAAGAGGTCATGCGCATTGCATGCATTGACCAAACAGAGTTGCCCACCACATTCTGTTAAATTTATTAAAGTAGCCGTGGGACGTCACATACAACCAGGTACCACCCTTCAGGTGGCTGGGAGATGTGATAGTTTATTAATTCCTCATCACTTAGTTGTAGTGCTCGATAAAGGTGCACTCATTCCAGTTGTCAATCTTTCACATAAGACTTTTCGCTTCAGGGCAGGTGATAGGGTATCTCAGGGAACCATGGTGGAGGACACAGAAATCTTTCACCATGAGTCAGCTGAGACGCCAGCCGTCACTGCACAATGTAGTGCACTGAATATGTTGAATACTAAAACACCATCCAAAGTACAATACGAGACGAGAAATGTTGCACAGAATGTTGAGGAAGTGGAAAAATTAATTTCAGCACTTGATTTGCAACATGTTGCACAGGCAGATAGGAAGGCACTGAGAGGAGTTTTACGAAAATTCCCGAAATTGTTTGCGACAGAGGATGACCAGATTGGTCTCCTTGATAAGATCGAGCACACCATTCCAACTGGTGACCATTTGCCTGTGTACACAAGACAGTGGAGGTTGCCGGAACAGGCAAAGAACATTATCAGGGAGGAGTGCCAGAAAATGTTGAGACAGGGCGTGATAGAGCCTAGTACGTCACCATGGCTCTCTCCTGTTGTGCTAGTTCGGAAACCGGACGGTAGTTATCGTTTCTGTGTTGACTACCGGAAGGTGAACGAACTAACTAAGGGTGATGTGTATCCGTTGCCCCGAATACAGGAGATAATAGATCAATTTGGTGCTGCTAAGTATTTCTCAACTCTTGACGCAAAATCGGCGTATTGGGCGATTCCGGTGGCAGAACAGGATAGGGAAAAAACAGCATTCTCGGATGGTAGGCACACTTATCAATTCCGTAGGATGCCGTTTGGTTTGAAGACAGCGCCTTCGTCGTTTCAGAGGGCCATCAACTTTATCCTTAGTCCGGTACTGGGTAGGCATTCTTTAGCGTACCTGGATGATGTTGTGATATATTCCAGGACGTTTGAGGAACACCTACAGGACTTGACTGAGACTTTGAAATTGTTAGATCAGGCAGGTTTCAGGCTGAATGTTCAGAAGTGCACCTTGGCGGCTCAGAAATTCAAATTTCTGGGGTTCCAGGTGTGCCCAGACGGTATCCGACCTGACCCAGATTCTTGCCGCGCCATTGCTGACATGCCTATTCCAAGGACAGCAAAGGACGTGCGTAGGTTTTTGGGGGCGGCCGGATATTTTCGTCGTCACATTGAAGGTTTCGCTGGCATTTCAGCACCCCTGACTGATCTGACAAAGAAAAATGCGAAGTTTGTGTGGAAATCAGAACATGACGAGGCCTATCGCAAACTGAAAGACCAACTAATCACGACACCGGTATTGGCTATTCCTGATTTTGATAAAGAGTGGGAAGTGCACACTGACGCCAGCGGTATAGCTATTGGCGGGTGCTTAATTCAGCGAGACGCAGATAATTTACCCCATCCAGTAGCCTATTTCAGTAGGAAGGTCAAAGGACCTGAAGTTCGTTATTCAGCTACGGATCGGGAGGCACTGGCAGTAGTAGAATCAGTTAGGTATTTCGAGCCTTACCTATTTCAGCGGCATTTTGTAATCTACACAGACCATCGAGCGTTAACACACATATTTAAAAAGCGAACGAAATGCCCACGAATGTCACGCTGGTCTCACGAACTTTCGGCCCACTCATTCCAGATCTTGTACAAGCCTGGTCCAGCACATGTTGTGCCAGATACGCTAAGTAGAAATATAGCGGCAGTTCAAATTAATGAAAACATTGAAACCATTCCATCAGATAAAATGAGAGAATACCAGATGAACGAGCCTAGATGGAAAGAGATTATTGAGTATTTAGAGGGAGGAAAATACCCCAAAAAGAAAAAGAATTTACCTATACATGATTTTGAAATGAAACAGGGCGTCCTGTATTATGTTAATAGCCAGAATGATAGGGCAGTATTTCAGCTAGTTATTCCGGACGCGTTGCGGTCATCAGCGTTAAAGCTTGCGCATGCTTCAAAAATTGCAGGGCATCCGGGGATCTTTAAAACGCACTTAAAAGCAAAGTCTCTATTTTATTTTCCAGGATTACTTTCTGAGGTAATCAATTTCGTGAAGTCGTGCCCTCGTTGCCAGAGGAGGAAAGGTACCCTTAAGGTACAAGCCCCACTTCAGGAATTTCCTGAAATTCGTGAACCGTTAGATCGTGTGGGGGCCGATCTGATTGATTTACACCACAGTCATTCAGGAAATAGATATGTGTTGGTGCTAGTTGACCATCTGTCTAGATACACTACACTAGTTGCATTACCTCAGAAGGATTCTCGTACGGTTGCAGATGCATTCTTGCGTAGGTTCGTTACTGTATTCGGACCTCCTAAAGTTTTAGTCTCTGACCGGGGTCAAGAATTCAATGGGAATATATTTAGAGAAGTTTGTAAGATTTTAGAGACAACTTCGGCTTTTACAACGGCCTACCACCCACAAGCAAACGGAATGACGGAACGGACTAATCGTTCAGTCAAGGATATGCTTGCAATCCTTGCTGAACATGATGCAAACACCTGGGATGAACACCTACCCTATGTTCAGTTCGCCTTGAATACTGCCATCCAAATGAGAAATGCATGGAATATTGCAGCTGAAGCGTCCAAGAAGGCACGGACTCGGTATGCTCATTTTTATGACAAGAAAGTGCGCCCTCTTGAGTTGACGGAAGGAAGCCTCGTATTGAGAGTGAATGAGGCTGCGCCCGCCAATCAGAGCAGGAAACTAGCTCCGAGGTGGCGAGGACCATATAGAGTAATTAAAAGGGCGGGGCCGGTTAATCTTGTTATAAAAGGAGTGTTCGAGGACCAGGTGGAAAGGACAATTCACGTAAATAAATTGAAACATTATCATGCTAGAGAGGAATTAGAACTGCCTTCAGCGGGTCTAGTTCCTGACTCAGCAGTGCTGACTCATGGCTTCACCGACGAGTCAGAAGATGAGGATGACCCTCTGTCATCGCTCATCAGTAGTCAGGTGCAGTCTCGCCACCCTATGGTGACGAGATCTCGCGCTGTACAGTAAAGTAACTTCCTTGGTTAGTATAATTTAGTATTCATTAGATTTTCCTGTAAAGGCAATGAGATGTACTATGTCTATACTTAACTCAGGTAGCAACTTTTACCGTGCTCTGGGGTTCCACCTCCACCAAACCCAGAGTATATCTATGCTTCCGCTGTGTTGTGTCTGTCTGTTCCCAGGTCTGATTGGTACACCGACCCAGTTGTTCCAGCCACACGTGAACCCTTGTCTGTAAAGACCGAGGGGGGAGGCACGTTACACAAAGCCCTCCCCCCACCAGACCCAGTAACCCATACATCAGTTACTTTGGGGATGAGTGACTGTCCAAGAGTCACCCGGCCGACGCCTCACGTCACTAACGAGGTTGTCAGGGCCAGCGAGCTGTCCACATTATAGCAGTCACCGGAGGTGCCATACAACGCCGGGGTAGCTGTCTCGAGATCACCAATACCCACCTGCTGCGTCATCAAGACTGCAGTCATTCCAGCAGTGTTGGAGGAGAGGTCAAGAAATGGAAAGCACGTAGCAGTACTCAAGAATTTCGCCGGAAGATTAATGATTACGTCATCTGAAGTAACAAGAAAGCAGAAGTAAGGCGGTCACAGGTGGAAGGCACGGTTTCCCTACAGAGTACCGGGACTCGCCAATAGAAGGTCGCAAAATTGTCTCCTTTGGCCTAAAGTCGGCGGTACGAGGGTATACACAGTTGGTGTTTACGGCCTAGTAACCTGGTGACATCAAGAAACGCCTGAGATGACGTGAGCAATGATGGAAGACGAGATTCACCTGTTCTGCAAACAAGCAACCCGCCTCTACGACCTTCTAACATCACTCCTGCTAAGAGACACCGTTGGTACATCCAGTCCTGCTCTGCTGTGGTCATCTGCGACAAGTTTAACATCAAGACTACCGTGTGAACTGTGATTGATACGAAGGCGTGTGGACTGTCGAGAGCAAGATTAATGGCCGAAGTAACAGTATTCTACAGCTGTCACTTGGCACTCCGCTCTACTACACTCTGTCGTCATTCAGGAGTACCGGATGGGAGTACAAGAGGACCAGGTATTGATGTCTACACATGGGGAGAAGCAAGATCGACACCGTCATCGTCAGCGACTACATTCAGCATCCAGCAGCATCGATTTTTTTTTTCTTCGATTACTCAATATGAACAATTGATACAAACAACAAAGTGGCTCTGAACATCTGTGTAACACTTTTGTTTAAATGTTGAAAAACAGATTTAGAATCAATACTTTTTAAATGTTGAAAAACAGATTTAAAATAATTCTGGTATAATATATGAAAATTTTACTCTATAAATTGGTCAGTAATCAAAATCGAAGCCCCTGTGTAATTGTCTCAGCCCAGAACAAACGGTTATGGAAAATTATGTTGTGCTATTTTTTTCAGAATGTTTGAACACAGGAGAGGCGGACCAATATAAACATTGACACTTCTAGTGAGTGAGAACACTTGGCTGTACAGTCAGCTGAAACCTGTGATATAGTATAGGAATTTTTATTTTATTTTTAGATACATGTAATAAACGTTAGGTGTGTTCCTTGATGGGGAGTGGTTAGTACACGGATGTGTACCTGATAGTTCCGTAGTACGCTCCCGGATGACTGAAAGTTCAGTCTGATGATATAACTTTAATGTTTGTTTGAGCACGGTGTGGCCGGCTCTAGAGGACACATGGACTTGGCTAGTGAAGAGCCAAGAGAGTTTAATAGCTAGTTTTTTATGGTAGAGTAGGGACATGTTATTTAGCTATGTCAGTAAGGATAGGATGTATGTTTCCTGATATTGGAGTATTGCTGTCAGTCGACAGCTGAGAAATTTATGAAATATGAACATGTTTATTATGAGGTTGGACTATTATTTGTCAAATTTTATTAGTTAGGTTAGCTTTTGTTTGTGGCATGAGTTGAATTGTGGGTTTGGATACTAAACCTCGTGAATTTTAACAAATTAACAAGGTTTACTAAGTGCTTGTGCGGGGGGGTTGTAACAAACTAGGCTGTTGTAAGAATTATCCAGAGTGGTTTATCGACAAAAGAGAATGGGAAGCTGAGCCGCATGGTGACCTGACCCCCAGGGGAATTCGCGGTGGAAATAACCAACGCTTTGTTCATAGCTGCGTATAATGAACCATCCTATAGTATTCAGCAATTTAGAGAAAATTAGCCTTTATTCATTTTGCATTAAAATTGTATTGTATAATAGTACTGGATACAATATCAAGAGTATTCTAATTATTGAGTTTAAGTCACCATCAGTGACGTCACGAATCGGATCTAACTTTTAAGGCGGAGTGACCGGCGGTCATAGGTCATCAGGGGTTGACAGGTCTACTATTTCTACTATTTCTACAAGTTTTAATAACCATTTTTGTGATCGGGAACAGCTTTGCCGTTAGATGTTTGTGTAATCTAATTCAGTAAAATAATTCAACCAGTCTGGATCAATTAAGTACAACAGAGTTTAATTGTTATAACTTAAACCTGGCTAGTAACTTGGTAAACTTTGACTAGGCGGAAGGATACAAGGTTCTAGTCTGGGCTAGGCCAGACGAGGACAAGGCAGTGTGAATACGGGAGCAGCTGGGAGAGGTCAACCATCTTACCTCTCCCCAAACCAGCACAACATCTTAGCTGGAAAACATAGAGGTATAGTTGCTATGGTTATGTATAGAAATAGTCTTCTCATTTGCCATTCAGGTCAAGTAGGGAGTGTTAAAGTGATAGGGAGTGAACATATTTAGATTTTGTTTTAGTTTTCTTGTAATAAATTAAATTTGTTATTAATTTGCATTTTATTGTTTCCATGTGTTTTATGTGTATACTTGTCCTGGTCACGTGGTCCACACGAGGCAGAGTTGCATTGGGCGCCGATTCTAACATCGAATCGGAATTATCATTACCGTGTAATTTATTCCACACTCAAGGTCATCGTTTATAGTGGGGATCAAGCCCCTAGGTTGATTAATTAGCGTGATCGATCCAGACCTCGATCATTGCTCTTGTATTACTGGTCTGGTGGTGGCAGCAGAGGTGACTCTAGGGTTTTGTTCAGAGCTTAGGTCACGTCATACTGGGTGTAGAATCCTAAGTCGGTCAATCGTCTTAGGACCACGTGGCGTGGAGTTGGCTTTGTTAAAAGTTTTGGAGTCCTTTGGTTTAGAAATAAAAGTAAGAATACGGGTAGAGGGAGTAGAAGGAAGAAGAGAGAGAGGTACCTAACCCGTGTTACAAGGTCGCCCCACTAGCTGGGAGGTCCCCCACTAGCTGGGAGGTCCCCACTAGCTGGGAGGTCCCCCCACTACCTGGGAGGTCCCCCCACTAGCTGGGAGGTCCCTCACTAGCTGGGAGGTCCCCCACCAGCAGGGAGGTCCCCCCACACTAGCTGGGAGGTCCCCCACCAGCAGGGAGGTCCCCCACTAGCTGGGAGGTCCCCCACTAGCTGGGAGGTCCCCCACTAGCTGGGAGGTCCCCCACTAGCTGGGAGGTCCCACACTAGCTGGGAGGTCCCACACTACCTGGGAGGTCCCCCACTAGCAGGGAGGTCCCCCACTAGCAGGGAGGTCCCCCCACTAGCCGGGAGGTCCCCCCACTAGCTGGGAGGTCCCCCCACTAGCTGGGAGGTCCCCCCACTAGCTGGGAGGTCCCCCACTAGCTGGGAAGTCCCCCCACTACCTGGGAGGTCCCCCACTACCTGGGAGGTCCCCCCACTACCTGGGAGGTCCCCCACTAGCTGGGAGGTCCCACACTACCTGGGAGGTCCCACACTACCTGGGAGGTCCCCCACTACCTGGGAGGTCCCCCACTACCTGGGAGGTCCCCCACTACCTGGGAGGTCCCCCCACTAGCTGGGAGGTCCCCCCACTACCTGGGAGGTCCCCCACTAGCTGGGAGGTCCCCCACTACCTGGGAGGTCCCCCACTAGCTGGGAGGTCCCCCACTACCTGGGAGGTCCCTCACTACCTGGGAGGTCCCACACTACCTGTGAGGTCCGCATGAAGAACTTTTCACAACACTGACGGCAAATAATGAGAGATTTGTTTAACATTCATCAATATATTCTGATTTAGAGGAATATTACAATGACATTGTATGTGTTGTATGGTGATGAGGGCCTGTCATAGTACCTTGCGCCGCCAGTGGTCCGGGGTAGAGAGCTGTTGTGGTTGGTAAATTTATCATGAGATAAATATAATAATCTTAAGATATGATAACCAGGGACCATAGTTGATCACAAGTGTACAATGATCTGTTATATAAAACTTTTCCCTTTAAACCAAAAACATATTAATTTGAGGTTTGTTGACCAGACCACACACTAGAAATTGAAGGGACGACGACGTTTCGGTCCGTCCTGGACCATTCTCAATCGACTTGAGAATGGTCCAGGACGGACCGAAACGTCGTCGTCCCTTCAATTTCTAGTGTGTGGTCTGGTCAACATACTTCAGCCCCGTTATTGTGACTCATCGCCTGCAATTTGAGGTTTAATTAGTGAATCTCTATATAACATTTCCTAGACTCGTTTACCACATAACTATATCTGTTATCACTGGTGATAACGGTGGCCAGATAACTAATATATAACGAAGGGACAACAGCGGTCAATACCTTCACTATATTATAATGTCCCGGGGTAAATAATGGCCACCAGTTCGTAAATGGGTCAATAAAAAATCAGTTTTAACATATATCATTATTTGAAAATGTTCAGGGGATGCGGGACTCTATGGGGGGGGGGGGCACCTTCGACAAGCCGCTGGCTTCCTGTCCTCATCGGGGCTACTAGTGTTAGTGGCCCTCGGGTAAACTCAGGTATTGAAGAGGCAATTAGATGAGTTCTTGCAAGAAGTGTCGGACCAACCGGGCTGTGGTGGGTATGTGGGCCTGCGGGCCGCTCCAAGCAACAGCCTGGTGGACCAAACTCTCACAAGTCAAGCCTGGCCTGCGGGCCGCTCCCAGCAACAGCCTGGTGGACCAAACTCTCACAAGTCAAGCCTGGCCTGCGGGCCGCTCCAAGCAACAGCCTGGTGGACCAAACTCTCACAAGTCCAGCCTGGCCTGCGGGCCGCTCCAAGCAACAGCCTGGTGGACCAAGCTCTCACAAGTCAAGCCTGGCCTGCGGGCCGCTCCAAGCAACAGCCTGGTGGACCAAACTCTCACAAGTCCAGCCTGGCCTGCGGGCCGCTCCCAGCAACAGCCTGGTGGACCAAACTCTCACAAGTCCAGCCTGGCCTGCGGGCCGCTTCCAGCAACAGCCTGGTGGACCAAACTCTCACAAGTCAAGCCTGGCCTCGGACAGTGAACCAGTACACCACGGCAGCAAGAGCAGGATGGTAGACAGTGGACCAGTACACCATGGTAGCAAGAGCAGGATGGTAGACAGTGAACCAGTACACCATGGTAGCAAGAGCAGGATGGCAGACAGTGAACCAGTACACCATGGTAGCAAGAGCAGGATGGCAGACAGTGAACCAGTACACCATGGTAGCAAGAACAGGATGGCAGACAGTGAACCAGTACACCATGGTAGCAAGAACAGGATGGCAGACAGTGAACCAGTACACCATGGTAGCAAGAGCAGGATGGCAGACAGTGAACCAGTACACCATGGTAGCAAGAGCAGGATGGCAGACAGTGAACCAGTACACCATGGTAGCAAGAGCAGGATGGCAGACAGTGAACCAGTACACCATGGTAGCAAGAGCAGGATGGCAGACAGTGAACCAGTACACCATGGTAGCAAGAGCAGGATGGCAGACAGTGAACCAGTACACCATGGTAGCAAGAGCAGGATGGCAGACAGTGAACCAGTACACCATGGTAGCAAGAGCAGGATGGTAGACAGTGAACCAGTACACCATGGTAGCAAGAGCAGGATGGCAGACAGTGAACCAGTACACCATGGTAGCAAGAGCAGGATGGTAGACAGTGAACCAGTACACCATGGTAGCAAGAGCAGGATGGCAGACAGTGAACCAGTACACCATGGTAGCAAGAGGAGGATGGCAGACAGGTGTACCGTGGATGAGAGCCGGGTGGCAGACGGGTCAAGGTGCCACTGGAGACAACCACAGGTAACACACACCACAGCACTCTCCATGTACTCTACCCTCGACAACACATCCTCGGCTAACCTGTCTGGGACTCTACCTAGAACCCCATGTAGACTCCTTTCACCTGGTGACTCTTCTCACCGAGTAGTGAAGAGGTACATGGGAATTACCTTGAGATGATTCCGGGGCTTAGCGTCCCCGCGGCCCGGTCCTCGACCAGGCCTCCTAGTTGCTGGCCTGGTCAACCTAGAGGCTGTTGAACGCCTCTACCCGCAGCCTGACGCATGAATCACAGCCTGGTTGATCAGGTATGCGACTGGTGTTCCAAATGTCACCCACCACCTAAAGACAATTGACCAGACCACACACTATAAGGTGAAGGGACGACGACGTTTCGGTCCGTCCTGGACCATTCTCACAATAGACTTGAGAATGGCCCAGGACGGACCGAAACGTCGTCGTCCCTTCACCTTCTAGTGTGTGGTCTGGTCAACTTACTTTAGCCACGTTATTGTGACTCATCGCCTGCACCTAAAGCCAATAATATTTTCTCAAATCCTGTCCAACTTAATCTAAATGATAGTGAATACGAATTAAACAAAAATCCATTTGTGTATGACTGCTGCCAAACTCATCCTTAACATGAGGTAAACCTGTTGCTTATTCTTTAGAAACACGTCCTCCAATCAAATTAAACAAAGAATTAAATATACCCATCAATAAAGAATTTGTAAGACAGACGGCATTCTCTCTTTATAAGAGAAAATGCCTGTCTTATAGACCCTAAGTGGGTGGTTGGGTGTCTAGGCTGGGGAGAAAGGGAGAATGAGGTCTTTGCACCAGTGTGGGAGAATGAACGATGCCGTAGGACTCCTGTTAAAAAGGGGGAGCACTGGTGGGGACGTCGCACCCCCTTCCTGCACTGGCCCACGCTCGGCCTCCCTGGCTGCCTTGGTAAGTGGTATCCCTTGGTTCCAGGCCCCAGACTTTTAGAATGAATGCTGCATGGAAACCGACATGACCTCTCTTATCCAGTCTCTTGGGGTGGGCGACCAGGCCCCTGAGTCGGACTGGGATGGAAGACCGGAAGGAGCTCTGTAGCCCCACTACATTGGGCCCAGACCGGACTACTCCCCCCGCTTCCCTCCTCTGTGGTAGGGTTGAGCCACAAGCCCCCAGTGGTGACTACCTTGCTCCCCCTTGCTTCCGTCTCTCATTGTGACTACGGCGCCTTTTAACCCCTATCTGTCTGGGAATTCTCAACACCATCCCCGCCATGGCCGCACTTCCATGATCCCTTCCCATACTAATATCACCACGCCTTGTTTGGCCCTGCTACGTGGGCTAAATACTTCCATCTCCACCATCTGGATTATCTTCCTCCTGACGATTTCTCCCTCCATACACACATTGTTGATTCGGTAGATGCCTCTGTTACTTTTAACCCCCACCTGTCTCAGTACACGTGTCGTCGCTGCTGCTCCTCAGGATGCAGCTACCCGCTTGGCTGCATTGTCCTGCATTGGGGAGACCACTGTTCGGGTCTCCAAAAATGCTCGGTTAAATGCCAGTGTTGGCACTGTTATCCTCCTACACCATGTTGCCACTGGTGTTAGGGACCTAAAAGACTGCCACGAGGATATTAAGCGTATCCTCGAAGCCCAAGGCCATTCTCTCCTCCAGGTGGACACGTTCACTCGACTCCCTCGTGGTCGTCGTCGTCAACCCCTTCGGGTAGTGAAAATAACCTTTGATAGTAGGACCCTTCCGCCCTCTATAATTCTTGCTGGTGCCAGATGGTTCAGGTTCAGGTTCAGGAGTAGATTCCCTCTCCTAGACTTTGCAATAAGTGCTGAAAGTTCGGGCACGGTGCCCTCAAGTGCACAAGTACTGTGAATCTATGCCCCCATGTGTGGGGGCGATGACAAATCTAAGACAGAGTGCTCTTCTCCCCAGGCTCGCTGCCTAAATTGCGGTGAGGCCCACCCTACCTTCTCCCGCATGTGTATTCTCTATAAACTTGAGGAAGCCGTCTTCAACTTGAAACACTAGGATCGTCTGTCTTTCCTGAAGCGAGACGCCAAGTCCGCCGTCTCACCCCTTTCACTGGCGTATCTTGGGTGTTGCGTTCTACCTCTCCTCGTCCTTCCCACCTTACTCGTTCTCACGACCATTTCCAGGCCTTAGACCCGGACACGCCCAACGCCTCCTCCCCTGTTCTTTTTGTTCTGTCTCGAAGGACCCCCCCCCCCCCTCCTCCTGGTTCTCCATCTGGAGTTACCCCCTTCCTACCCAGTCTGCGTCTCCTGAGTCTTCTTTCTCATCTCCCCCCAATCCTTCTTCCCATCCCTCCCCCCCAGTCTCTTGGCCATCACACCGCCTGTTTGTCCAGGCTGATGTCCATCATCCTCCCAATAATCTTTATGTTGTTCGCTCCCGTTCTTCTTCTCCTGTTGAGACACTTGAGTCTCTCCCAGTACGTTGCTGCTGGAACGCCTGTCTTTTTGAGTCAGAAACGTAAGCCTGGCTCCTTCGTCCTCCCCGGCAGGAAAGAAGGCAGCGCTCTCTTCCTCGCCCCCCTCCCCACCTCTGACTCTCTCGCTCTGTCATCTCCCATTTTGGTGGTCGGACCTCCTGTCCCAGCTATAGAGGTTTCTTTAACCCCTGATTCCCTCTCAGTTGCTGCCCTTGCTGAGGTGCGCTCCCCGGTTTCTGCCCCCCCCGCCCCCTCTTCCTGCTGCCCTTGACCTCCCCTCTCGGTTGTCTCCTCCTCCGGACCCTGCTCGTTCGCCTCTGGTCTGTCCTCCCGCTCCCTTCACTTCATCCTTACTCAGTTTACCCATGCTCCTTAACCCTGACTTCGCTGACCCTGATCCTGATGCTGAGCTTATTTAATATGCTCTGTTCTTCTTTACCTGTGTTTCTTCATTGTTCTCTGTTGCTGTCCTTTCTCTTTTTGATAATGTCTATTCTTCAGTGGAATATTCGTGGATTTTATGTCAACTTCCATGAACTCCAACTTCTGATTACACAGTTTACACCACTTTGTGTTTGTCTCCAGGAACCGGTGCTCGGTGCTCGTCTTGGTCACTTTCCTGGTTATTCCTTTCTCTCTCTCCCCCCCCCCCCCAAAGCTTTTGCTGGGGCCCATTCTACTGTTCTCTTGATTCGTTCTGGCATTCCCTTCGTCCCCCTACTTCTTCCGTCCCCTTTCCATTGTTCTGCTGCCCGTGTTTTTGTGGGTAAATGGTACATGGTCTGTTCCATTTATCTCCCCCGAAATGTCCCACTTTCCCTTCCTGATCTTAAGCACCTCCTAGACTAGCATCTTCACTAGCAGAACTTTATACTATTCTCTGTGCTCTTCGTCTACTGCGTTCTTGCTGTCAATCCTCCTTTGTGGTTGGAGTTGACTCCTCGCAGTGCCTTCATGGCTCTGGAGACCTTTGATCCAGTCCATCTGGTGGTAGTTGAGATTCAACATTGGCTGTTTCTTATCTCCAGTAGACTTAAGACAGTAGAATTTTGCTGGCTTCCCAGCCATATTGGTGTCTCTTTAAATGAGCGTGCAGACACTGTCGCTAAGGAAGCTATCCACACTTGTCCCATCTCCCGTAAAGGTATTCCTTATTCCGACTTTTACCCAGTTATTCATTCCTCCATCCTTGCCCATTGGCAGGGTTGTTGGTCTTCTGTTACTGGTAACAAACTGTGTACTCTTAAGAATTGTGTGACTCTGTGGCCTTGCTGCTACCACCATAACCGGCGATAGGAAACGGCTCTGGCAAGGTTATTGTCCACACATATCCTTGTTGAATGTCCTTACTTCCAGTACGAGCGTGTATCGTGCTTTCCGACCCTCCCTCGCGGTCACTTGTCCCTAGATAGAATTCTTGGAGAATCGGATACTTTTTTATATCATTTGCCTTATGCGTTTCTGTTCTCATATTGGCATCCTTAGTGATATTTAGCGCCCTCTGATTATTCCGCACATGTGATAGTGTTACATAGCCTTCCCGGCTTGGTGCCTTCTTTTGATAATTAATTCCTACTGTCTTATAGAGAGAGACGGCATTTGCTCTATAATCCCGCACTGGGAACCTTGCTCTGGTAACACCAGTATTCACTCGCCCATCCGTATCTCACCTACGGTGTCTGTGTCTGGTGATCCACATCCCAAAATTACCTTCGACCTCTAATTGCTTAACGTAAATCAGCAAGTGAACACTAACAAACTCTAGTCCCAGGCCTGTAGCAGAACCCCTGGGTGCCACGCCACCTTCCTAGAGAGCAGCAACAGAACCTCCCCGGACTAGGAAAGAATCACACAACCGGATTTCTATTGAACTCACAGGAAGTCTTGAATCCCATCCTGAAGCCTTGCTGGGGACTTCAAGCTTGGCTCGGGTTGCGGACGGGGCTCAGAGACTTCCTGTGATATCACAAGAAATCCGGTTGTATGACTTATCAAGTCATGGTACAGAGGTCGAGTATGCGGATGGTAATGCCTTGGTCGCGGGTTCGAGTCACTTTAAGAGTCTCAGTGGACTCTCATTATTATTGTTGTTAATATATGGAAAATAATTAACATAAAGTTAATATATGGTCCACCACTGCCTACTGGATGGGCAGTGGTGGACCCCATACCCATCCCGTGGGCAGTGGTGGACCCCATACCCATCCCGAGGGCAGTGGTGGACCCCATACCCATCCCGAGGGCAGTGGTGGACCCCATACCCATCCCGAGGGCAGTGGTGGACCCCATACCCATCCCGTGGGTGGTAGTGGACCCCATACCCATCCCGTGGGCGGTGGTGGACCCCATACCCATCCCGTGGGCGGTGGTGGACCCCATACCCATCCCGTGGGCAGTGGTGGACCCCATACCCATCCCGTGGGCAGTGGTGGACCCCATACCCATCCCGTGGGCAGTGGTGGACCCCATACCCATCCCGTGGGCGGTGGTGGACCCCATACCCATCCCGAGGGCAGTGGTGGACCCCATACCCATCCCGAGGGCAGTGGTGGACCCCATACCCATCCCGTGGGTGGTAGTGGACCCCATACCCATCCCGTGGGCAGTGGTGGACCCCATACCCATCCCGTGGGTGGTAGTGGACCCCATACCCATCCCGTGGGCAGTGGTGGACCCCATACCCATCCCGAGGGCAGTGGTGGACCCCATACCCATCCCGAGGGCAGTGGTGGACCCCATACCCATCCCGTGGGCGGTGGTGGACCCCATACCCATCCCGTGGGCAGTGGTGGACCCCATACCCATCCCGAGGGCAGTGGTGGACCCCATACCCATCCCGAGGGCAGTGGTGGACCCCATACCCATCCCGTGGGCAGTGGTGGACCCCATACCCATCCCGAGGGCAGTGGTGGACCCCATACCCATCCCGTGGGCAGTGGTGGACCCCATACCCATCCCGTGGGCAGTGGACGACCCCATACCCATCCCGAGGGCAGTGGACGACCCCATACCCATCCCGTGGGCAGTGGTGGACCCCATACCCATCCCGAGGGCAGTGGTGGACCCCATACCCATCCCGAGGGCAGTGGTGGACCCCATACCCATCCCGTGGGCAGTGGTGGACCCCATACCCATCCCGTGGGCAGTGGTGGACCCCATACCCATCCCGTGGGCAGTGGTGGAGCCCATACCCATCCCGTGGGCAGTGGTGGACCCCATACCCATCCCGTGGGCAGTGGTGGACCCCATACCCATCCCGAGGGCAGTGGTGGACCCCATACCCATCCCGTGGGCAGTGGTGGACCCCATACCCATCCCGTGGGCAGTGGTGGACCCCATACCCATCCCGAGGGCAGTGGTGGACCCCATACCCATCCCGAGGGCAGTGGTGGACCCCATACCCATCCCGTGGGTGGTAGTGGACCCCATACCCATCCCGTGGGCAGTGGTGGACCCCATACCCATCCCGAGGGCAGTGGTGGACCCCATACCCATCCCGAGGGCAGTGGTGGACCCCATACCCATCCCGTGGGCAGTGGTGGACCCCATACCCATCCCGTGGGCAGTGGTGGACCCCATACCCATCCCGTGGGTGGTAGTGGACCCCATACCCATCCCGAGGGCAGTGGTGGACCCCATACCCATCCCGTGGGTGGTAGTGGACCCCATACCCATCCCGTGGGCAGTGGTGGACCCCATACCCATCCCGTGGGCAGTGGTGGACCCCATACCCATCCCGTGGGCAGTGGTGGACCCCATACCCATCCCGTGGGTGGTAGTGGACCCCATACCCATCCCGTGGGCAGTGGTGGACCCCATACCCATCCCGTGGGCAGTGGTGGACCCCATACCCATCCCGTGGGCAGTGGTGGACCCCATACCCATCCCGAGGGCAGTGGTGGACCCCATACCCATCCCGAGGGCAGTGGTGGACCCCATACCCATCCCGTGGGCGGTGGTGGACCCCATACCCATCCCGTGGGCAGTGGTGGACCCCATACCCATCCCGAGGGCAGTGGTGGACCCCATACCCATCCCGAGGGCAGTGGTGGACCCCATACCAATCCCGTGGGCAGTGGTGGACCCCATACCCATCCCGAGGGCATTGGTGGACCCCATACCCATCCCGTGGGCAGTGGTGGACCCCATACCCATCCCGAGGGCAGTGGTGGACCCCATACCCATCCCGTGGGTGGTAGTGGACCCCATACCCATCCCGTGGGCAGTGGTGGACCCCATACCCATCCCGTGGGTGGTAGTGGACCCCATACCCATCCCGTGGGCAGTGGTGGACCCCATACCCACCTAAGACATACAATAACTACCCCGAGACTCACTGGTCGTGTTAGGGCCTCCAGACGGACCTCGGACGTGTTGCTGGGACAACAGCTCTCTCTCTCTTTATCTTAGACAACCATTTAACTTTTCGTTAATTTTTGCTAGTTCATACCAAGCTAGCGATTATATATAACATAAGCTATTATATACATATAAAATAGCTTAAGCTACTATTTATAACTTACTAGCTTACCTGGAACATACCTGGAGAGGGTTCTGGGGTCTTGATCCTATATCTGGCTTAACTATATCCGCTGGGAACGTAACTGATGGGTACAGCGTATACTAGAAACTAAACTAAACTAACTAACGTAAAGAAAACAGATGCCCAGCTAATGTGTTAGTCCAGATAAGAGGCGTTCATATACATTACGTCATGACTGTACATTATATAGAGTGACAGCAATACTGTAGAGCGTCTTAGATTGGTGCGTTCCTGTAGTGTTGTTATATGTCAAAGTTACCCATGGAATAGTCAAGTTTTCTCTCACCATCATAGAAAACTAACATTAATTAATCAACAGGGGAGACAATGACTATTGAAGTCTAGATATTTATATAAGTTATATGTTTGTATTTATAATATAAATCTTGTTGATATGTTCGTTAATGGATATATATATACAAGTCATATTTTGGTATAGCTTCGTATTATACTTGTTGCTGTTAATGGCGTATATTTTGTTTCTCCGAACACAAGCTCACCTAGTTGTGCTTGCGGGGGTTGAGCTCTGGCTCTTTGGTCCCGCCTCTCAACTACTGAGTATGTGTAACAATGGTCATGTGTGAATACACGGGCTCGCCAGCTTATTGTTGTGGGGGTTGTAAGGTGTAGTGAAGTGATGATAATAGAGTTAGATTTTTTATTCAGGTAAATTTACATACATAATGTTAGATTTAAAGATAGAGGTAGTACATACAATACCTAAAGCCACTAGTACGCATAGTGTTTCGGGCAAGGTGAGGGGAAAAACCCACTTACATTAAAACTTAATAGTAATTGAGCTTATATCTGCTAGATTAAGGACCTGCCCGAAACGCTGTGCGTACTAGTGGCTTTACAAGAATGTAAATACTGTACTATCCAATGTATTCTCACAAACCCAATGTACCTTCTTGTATATATATAAATAAAATAAAATAAAATAAAGTATAAATTGTGTTGAAAAAGTAAAAATTTAAATATGGTGGGAATAAGGCAGAGAATACCAATTATACAAGTTGGTCAACAAACAGCATTAGTTACAATAACAGACATGGGTTGACATTTAGGGGTAAGGTAGGTTACAGGGAATTTATTAGGTAGTGTTTAGTTTTTATCTTAAACTGGTTGAGAGAGGTACTGTCTTTAACATGGTTGGGAAGGTCATTCCACATTCTGGGTCCCTTGATTTGTAGAGCATTTCTGGTTTGATTAAGTCGTACTCTAGGAATATCAAAACTGTATTTATTCCTGGTGTGGTGCTCATGGGTTCTGTTACAACCTTCTAGGAAGCTTTTAAGGTCAGGACTGGCATTATAGTTCACAGTTTTATATATGTATAATACACATGAGAGGATGTGCAGTGACTTAATATCTAACATATTCAGAGATTTGAGTAGGGGTACCGAGTGACTGTACCACAGTTATGGTGAGGAGGTACAGTGTATACAATGTATTACAACCACTGTACCACAGTTATGGTGAGGAGGTACAGTGTATACAATGTATTACAACCACTGTACCACAGTAATGGTGAGGAGGTACAGTGCTATGTAGTCGTAATGGCCTGGCACTTTCCTCCGATAATTCCCATCCCTTCTCCCCTACACATACTATTGCACCTCCATGTCTGTATACATACATGTCTGTATACATACATGTATGTATACATACATGAATATAATAATACAACACCACAAAGAGTAATCACAATAACATGACCGCATCAAAATCCGTGGGAGAACAGGAGTCTATAACATGGTGTAGTCGGTAGGGTCTGTGTGTGTGGGAACACACCCCACCACACGGGTTCGAGCCCTCACCACGGCCCTTGTGAATGTGTTCGTAATGATCTATGACGTCACTGTGATTTACCTGTGTGTGATGTAATATTAATACTCCATGATGTGTCATTACAGGTGAGAGAGGTGTGGGGGCGTGGCCGGGTTGTGGGGGCGTGGCCAGGTGTGGGGGCGTGGCCAGGTGTGGGGGCGTGGCCGGGTGGTGGTGGAGGGGAGGTGTGTGCACCCATCGTCAGGAAGGTCAGGTTAGTCCTCCCCCTCTCACCATACTCCTCACTCTCCAGTATGGTGACACGCCTACACAATACACCTTACAACACGGAGGCCTCAGGAATACATCTGTTTGGCCTAACCAAAACGTAGGAAATACAGCTGTTTGGCCTAACCAAAACGTAGGAAATACAGCTGTTTGGCCTAACCAAAACGTAGGAAATACAGCTGTTTGGCCTAACCAAAACGTAAGAAATACAGCTGTTTGGCCTAACCAAAACGTAAGAAATACAGCTGTTTGGCCTAACCAAAACGTAAGAAATACAGCTGTTTGGCCTAACCAAAACGTAAGAAATACAGCTGTTTGGCCTAACCAAAACGTAAGAAATACAGCTGTTTGGCCTAACCAAAACGTAAGAAATACAGCTGTTTGGCCTAACCAAAACGTAAGAAATACAGCTGTTTGGCCTAACCAAAACGTAAGAAATACAGCTGTTTGGCCTAACCAAAACGTAAGAAATACAGCTGTTTGGCCTAACCAAAACGTAAGAAATACAGCTGTTTGGCCTAACCAAAACGTAAGAAATACAGCTGTTTGGCCTAACCAAAACGTAAGAAATACAGTTGTTTGGCCTAACCAAAACGTAAGAAATACAGCTGTTTGGCCTAACCAAAACGTAAGAAATACAGTTGTTTGGCCTAACCAAAACGTAAGAAATACAGCTGTTTGGCCTAACCAAAACGTAAGAAATACAGCTGTTTGGCCTAACCAAAACGTAAGAAATACAGTTGTTTGGCCTAACCAAAACGTAAGAAATACAGTTGTTTGGCCTAACCAAAACGTAAGAAATACAGTTGTTTGGCCTAACCAAAACGTAAGAAATACAGTTGTTTGGCCTAACCAAAACGTAAGAAATACAGTTGTTTGGCCTAACCAAAACGTAAGAAATACAGCTGTTTGGCCTAACCAAAACGTAAGAAATACAGCTGTTTGGCCTAACCAAAACGTAAGAAATACAGCTGTTTGGCCTAACCAAAACGTAAGAAATACAGCTGTTTGGCCTAACCAAAACGTAAGAAATACAGTTGTTTGGCCTAACCAAAACGTAAGAAATACAGTTGTTTGGCCTAACCAAAACGTAAGAAATACAGCTGTTTGGCCTAACCAAACCGCACGAATCCAAGCATCCCGCCTAACCCACCGAGGCCGCCGCGTCGAAACCGTCAACATTAAGGTGCTTTAATTTGAGAAGTGTACGTCGGGTCGGGGGCCCAGGAGCTGAGACACAGCCTGATCACAGCAGACACAGCCTGATCACAGCAGACACAGCCTGATCACTGCAGACACAGCCTGATCACAGCAGACACAGACTGATCACAGCAGACACAGACTGATCACAGCAGACACAGACTGGTCACAGCAGACACAGACTGATCACAGCAGACACAGACTGGTCACAGCAGACACAACCTGGTCACAGCAGACACAGACTGATCACAGCAGACACAGACTGGTCACAGCAGACACAGCCTGATCACAGCAGACACAGCCTGATCACAGCAGACACAGCCTGATCACAGCAGACACAGCCTGATCACAGCAGACACAGCCTGGTCACAGCAGACACAGCCTGATCACAGCAGACACAGCCTGATCACAGCAGACACAGCCTGATCACAGCAGACACAGCCTGATCACAGCAGACACAGCCTGATCACAGCAGACACAGACTGATCACAGCAGACACACTGATCACAGCAGACACAGACTGATCACAGAAGACACAGACTGATCACAGCAGACACAGCCTGATCACAGCAGACACAGACTGATCACAGCAGACAGACTGATCACAGCAAGCACAGCCTGATCACAGCAGACACAGCCTGATCACAGCAGACACAGCCTGATCACAGCAGACACAGCCTGATCACAGCAGACACAGACTGATCACAGCAGACACACTGATCACAGCAGACACAGACTGATCACAGAAGACACAGACTGATCACAGCAGACACAGCCTGATCACAGCAGACACAGACTGATCACAGCAGACAGACTGATCACAGCAAGCACAGCCTGATCACAGCAGACACAGCCTGATCACAGCAGACACAGCCTGATCACAGCAGACACAGACGCAGCTGACAGACAAGATACAGGACAGATATGGTACTGGAAAGGGAGAGCAGATAAAATAAACAGAGAGAGAGAGAGAGAGCGAGCAGAGAGAGAAAGAGAGCGCGAGCAAGCAAACCTTACACAAAAGAGAGTGTTTAAGGAGTATGGGCGAGCGTGTGTGTGTGTGTGGGGGGGGGGGGGGGTGAGGGGGAGGAGGGGGTTGTTCACCTGTGTGTAACCTTGAGATCATTCATTGAGGTGAGGAGGAGGAGGAGGAGCAGGAGTACACACATCTGTTGTCCCTCATAGTACTCACCAGACAAGGGCCACCACCACAACACTGGCATCTCTGTAAATACATATACTCTGGTTGGCAAGCCTGCTGTAGCCGGGGTGGGGTAGCTGGGGGTGGTGCGGGGAGGGGCAGCTGGGATGGGGGTGGGGGGGTGCGGGAGGGGCAGCCGGGGGTGGTGCGGGGTGGGGCAGCCGGCTAATAAATACATGGATTAGTACCATAGAAAAATGCATGACTGATCACATTCCCGTAGCTCACCATATAACGCTCCCACACCCCCCAGCCACTGAGGCGCTAAGGACACTGCAAACCAGATATAACAACCTTCTACAACTCATAACACAACACGGGTGGACGGATGAGCGCAAAAGACTACAAAGGGAACTACAAGATGAGCTGCAAGATCTATGCAAAACAGAGTACACCAAACAATGGGATGACCTAATAAGCAAAATTCAAGTCGACTACAGAACCCCAGGATATTTCTGGAAAAAAGTAAAGACCCTGATGGGAAGCTCTTCTGAGGAAACACCCTACATCATAGACGCCTCAGGAAATAAACTCTATGAGGAGAGAGAACAAGAACAGGCATTCAGGAAGTTCTGGGAAAAAAATATTCAGGATAAACCCGGAAGAAATATAA
Source organism: Procambarus clarkii (assembly GCF_020424385.1). Classification (NCBI taxonomy): domain Eukaryota; kingdom Metazoa; phylum Arthropoda; class Malacostraca; order Decapoda; family Cambaridae; genus Procambarus; species Procambarus clarkii. Next base: position 118,532 of record NW_025567285.1, on the reverse strand, counting down.
ACTTTTGCCCCATTAATGACAGATAAATTACAACTCAAGTCGATAACAGAGCTGCAGCACTACTCCCGACGCAAACAATAGACCTTAACAACATACGCGATGACTGCCACCTTATGAAACACATAACCATTGCGGAGGTCCATAAAACAATTATGGGTTTCAAGAACAAGGCGCCGGGCAACAGCAAAATAAATAAGATGGTATTATCCAACCTACCAGTGATTGCACTCCATCAATACACATGTATCTTAAATGCAGCTCTTGCATCTGAACTATTCCCCACATACTTCAAGAATGCCACAATAAGATTAATCCCCAAGCCAGGTAAACCCCCAACCCAAACTGAAAACTACAGGCCAATTTCCCTCCTCGAAGTACCAGGTAAAATATTCGAAAAAATTATCAATCAGAGACTTGTGAAGTACATGGAAGAGGAAGGGAAGTATAACACCAGGCAGCATGGGTTTAGAAACCGCAGAGGGGCCCATACAGCTATAGCCCTGATCTACCGGCATATAGCAGAGGGGCCCATACAGCTATAGCCCTGATCTACCAGCATATAGCCAACGCAGTGTCGAAAAAAGATCAGTGTAATATAGTGTTTGGAGACGTTTCGAAAGCCTTCGACAAAGTGTGGCACACAGGCCTAAAATATAAGATATCTGAACTAGGGCTTCCTGAGAGATTTACCGCTACTCTCTGCAGCTTTATAGACAATAGAACTGCTAGGCTTAATATCGGCAGCTACTTGGGTGACGTAATAGAACTGAAAAGTGGAGTACCACAAGGAAACTGCCTCTCCCCCACTCTATTCAACATATATACAGCTGACCTACCCCAACCCCAACATGGAGAATACATCACATACGCTGACGATGTCACATAAATAATTTGCCAACCACGACCATCAAAGCCGCTACTAGCCGACAAGACCAAGGCAGCAATTGAACTCATAAACAACTTTGAGAAGCAATGGAAAATCAGCACCAACAAACAAAAGTTCCAGATAATACACATTACAAAAAGAAACCCGGACCCGGATATGCGGAGGCAGGCAGAATACTGGGACTCATGATCAATAGAACAGGGATACAAATTCATGTAAGGGACCGACTAAACAAAGCCAAAGCAGCATTAGGAAAACTGAGAAGATTCCGAAGCCTCAGTACTAACATTCAGATCCACCTATATAAGGCTCTAGTTCGGCCGCATCTAGAATATCCCCCAGTACCACTACACACCATAAAGAAAACTAACATGCAGAAACTGCAAGCAGTACAAAATAAGGTGCTAAAGAGAGCAGCAAAACACCGTCCACCATATGATCAGACAATCCAGGAGCTCCACGAACTCCTGAACATACAGCCACTAAACATCAGACTGCAGCACCAAGCCATCAGGGTGTGGAACACCATCCTAATGTTAGACAGGTTACTCCAAGATGAGATGCCCCCACTCCCACAGCTGCCACAGCTGGTGGCCCAAGATGAGACGCCCCACTCCCACAGCTGGTGGCCCAAGATGAGACGCCCAACTCCCACAGCTGGTGGCCCAAGATGAGACGCCCCACTCCCACAGCTGGTGGCCCAAGATGAGACGCCCCACTCCCACAGCTGGTGGCCCAAGATGAGACGCCCCACTCCCACAGCTGCCACAGCTGGTGGCCCAAGATGAGACGCCCCACTACCACAGCTCCCACAGCTGGTGGTCCAAGATGAGACGCCCCACTACCACAGCTGGTGGCCCAAGATGAGACGCCCCACTCCCACAGCTGGTGGCCCAAGATGAGACGCCCAACTCCCACAGCTGGTGGCCCAAGATGAGACGCCCCACTCCCACAGCTGGTGGCCCAAGATGAGACGCCCCACTCCCACAGCTGCCACAGCTGGTGGCCCAAGATGAGACGCCCCACTCCCACAGCTGGTGGCCCAAGATGAGACGCCCCACTCCCACAGCTGGTGGCCCAAGATGAGACGCCCCACTCCCACAGCTGGTGGCCCAAGATGAGACGCCCCACTCCCACAGCTGGTGGCCCAAGATGAGACGCCCCACTCCCACAGCTGGTGGCCCAAGATGAGACGCCCCACTCCCACAGCTGGTGGCCCAAGATGAGACGCCCCACTCCCACAGCTGCCACAGCTGGTGGTCCAAGATGAGACGCCCCACTACCACAGCTCCCACAGCTGGTGGTCCAAGATGAGACGCCCCACTACCACAGCTGGTGGCCCAAGATGAGACGCCCCACTCCCACAGCTGGTGGCCCAAGATGAGACGCCCCACTCCCACAGCTGGTGGCCCAAGATGAGACGCCCCACTCCCACAGCTGGTGGCCCAAGATGAGACGCCCCACTCCCACAGCTGGTGGCCCAAGATGAGACGCCCCACTCCCACAGCTGCCACAGCTGGTGGCCCAAGATGAGACGCCCCACTCCCACAGCTGGTGGCCCAAGATGAGACGCCCCACTCCCACAGCTGGTGGCCCAAGATGAGACGCCCCACTCCCACAGCTGGTGGCCCAAGATGAGACGCCCCACTCCCACAGCTGGTGGCCCAAGATGAGACGCCCCACTCCCACAGCTGCCACAGCTGGTGGCCCAAGATGAGACGTCCCGCTCCCACAGCTCCCACAGCTGGTGGCCCAAGATGAGACGCCCCACTACCACAGCTCCCACAGCTGGTGGCCCAAGATGAGACGCCCCACTCCCACAGCTGGTGGCCCAAGATGAGACGCCCCACTCCCACAGCTGGTGGCCCAAGATGAGACGCCCCACTCCCACAGCTGGTGGCCCAAGATGAGACGCCCCACTCCCACAGCTGGTGGCCCAAGATGAGACGCCCCACTCCCACAGCTGGTAGCCCAAGATGAGACGCCCAACTCCCACAGCTGGTGGCCCAAGATGAGACGCCCCACTCCCACAGCTGGTGGCCCAAGATGAGACGCCCCACTCCCACAGCTGGTGGCCCAAGATGAGACGCCCCACTCCCACAGCTGGTGGCCCAAGATGAGACGCCCCACTCCCACAGCTGGTGGCCCAAGATGAGACGCCCCACTCCCACAGCTGGTGGGCCAAGATGAGACGCCCCACTCCCACAGCTGGTGGGCCAAGATGAGACGCCCCACTCCCACAGCTGGTGGCCCAAGATGAGACGCCCCACTCCCACAGCTGGTGGGCCAAGAGCCGCGATTCACTAGATGAAAACCCCGTATCACAGTACATAATTCTCAGATGAAATACTGACCAGAAACCCTTCCGCCAATACTTGAAATAACTGGCCCAAGATGAGACGCCCCACTCCCACAGCTGGTGGCCCAAGATGAGACGCCCCACTCCCACAGCTGGTGGCCCAAGATGAGACGCCCAACTCCCACAGCTGGTGGCCCAAGATGAGACGCCCCACTCCCACTCCAGCCTCTACAGCCTTTCATAGTAGGCTGAGAAGTGCGTTCTGGCTACTAGGTACGACATATATATATATATATATATATATATATATATATATATATATATATATATATATATATATATATATA